>JANVCC010000060.1:3211433-3427342 GCA_025345505.1 Todiramphus chloris collaris | reverse complement strand
CGCCACCGGCCCCGGCCGCCCGGCCCCCGCCGACCCGCCCGCAGGTGAGAGCTCCGGCAGCACCGGCACGACGGCGGCCGGGACATCCCGCCCCGCCAAGGTCCGGAAGGCACCCAGGCTCTTCCCCGGGTCCTGAAGCACCGGGGAGCGGCGGGAGCGGTTCACCTGCTCGCTGGTTCTCCGCCCTGAGAGCGCAGCATCCCCCGTCCGTCATCCTCCTCGAAGCAAAGCGCCAGCCCAGGCACGCGGTTAAGAGACTGGGAGCTGCATTGCTACCTGCCGGAGGGACAGGGTGCTGGGAGGTCACCCAGAGGGACCTGGACAAGCTGGAGCGGACACGTGAACCTCGTGAGATTCAACAAGGCCAAGTGCAAGGTCCTGCCCCTGGGTGAGGGCAGCCCCTGGTGCCAGCCCAGGCTGGGGGTGAAGGGTGCAGAGAGCCCTGCGGGGAAGGGCTTGGGGGTGCTCGAGTGAGGAGCTGGAGAGGACCCAGCCCCGTACACTGGCACCCAGCAGCGCTGGCACCCTGGGCTGCACCCCAGCAGCGTGGGCAGCAGGGGAGGGGGGGATCCTGCCCCTCTGCTCCCAGGGCTCTGGGGAGAGAGAGAGACCCCACTGCAGTGCTGGGGCCAGCTCGGGAGTGCTCAGCACAGCAGAGACAGGGACCTGGTGGAGCGGGGCCAGAGGAGCCCCAGCAATGCTGGGAGGGCTGGAACCCCTCTGCTGGGAGCCAGGCTGGGAGAGCTGGGGGGGTTCAGCCTGCAGAGGAGAAGGCTCCAGGAGACCTTCTTGCAGCCTTTCAGCACTTCAAGGGGCCTGTCACAAAGATGAGGACAGACATTTAGTGGGCCCTGTTGCAACAGGACGGGGGCAATGGGTTTAAACTAAACCAGGGAGATTTGGATTGAAGGAAGACATTTTTTACACTGAAGTTGGTGAGAGCCTGTGCCAGGCTGCCCCGAGAGGTGGTCGCTGCCCCATCCCTGGAAACACTCATGGGGAGGTTGCCCGGGGCTCTGAGCACCCTGCTCTAGTTGCAGATGGCCCTGCTCAGTGCAGGACTAGAGGAGCCTTAAAGGTCCCCTCCAACGCCAACCACTCTACAATCCTGTCTCCCCTTAACCCACCCCTGCAGAGAGCAGCCCGAGCTGAACAGAAGCTTTGTTTTCTTGGATAATTCCGTAGGAGCACACAACAGCAAAGGCACTCCCTGGAGGACTGGTAACGCTTCCAGAGAGAAGGCAGCCGAGTTTGAGGCAGCTTCAGTTTTCACACGAGCCTCAGAGCATGGCAGGCAGTACAGGGGGTGGGAAGTCACTCGGTGCCTGAATAAACAAACCCCCAACCTTCCCCTTTCTCCCACTCCACAAATCCAGGGCAGCCCTGACACAAACTCTTGGGGCTCTGTGGGTCCTTCTTGTGCCACTTGGGCTCTGTGTCGATTTTAAAGTGTCCTCAATGCAGGAGGGGGTTCGGTGCCTTCACCCCCTGACACTGAACACATTTAAACTGCAAAGCGCAGCTCACGCTACGAAGCTGCGCCCAAATTCCGGAGGCCTTGCCCTACAGCACAGCTGCTGGACAGCACCCTGGTGCTGCGAGAGGTGACTTTTGGGGGTGAATTTTTGTCATACCCAGAGCAGCAGATCTTGAGGATGGAGCCTGGAAAGTTCCTCTGCAGGCAGAGGAATCAAACGCGCTTTAAAGGCTTGTGGAAACTTGAACACCAACCTGAGAAGCCAAGATAGCCTCTGTGGGTAACGTTTGTGGGCAGGGAGGACAGCAGCTAGGAGCAGAATGGGTCGATTCATTTTGAGGCCATTAGCACAGGAAGGCAAGCAGGCTGACATTCAGGGAATTAAGGACTACAAGATTCTAGGAAAGAGTTAACCAGGGGAAGCAAGGCTGTACTTCACTGCACTCCATTCCTGGCAGTGGGCAGAGCCAGAGACTCCCACCCCTCAGAGCTGCCCCCAGGTAGGAAAACTGCTCAGTGGTGTGGGCTTGGCACAGACAAAGCCCACACGAGGCTCTGGCAGTTGGTGTCACAAGTCCCAGAGAAGGCTCATAAATTAAGTACTGAATGTGTTGGATGGCGTGTTAAATATGCAAGAAAGATACCACCAAAGGTATCAACTTTATTAACTTAAGTCAATCTTTTTGTTAAAAAGTTCAAATCGTGGTAACGGAACGTCTTGCCCAGTAGGCAAAGATAAAACCAGTTTAAATGCTAAAATGCCAGTCCCACCGTGCTGGGCTGCTGCCGTAGGGTGCTAACGGAGCCCACAGACTCACCTGATCCTCTTAGAAACCAGCCCTCCTGTATGTAGGAGGCAGTTCCTGCTTGCAACACGAACTGGGAACTTCCTATAAACATTATTCATCTCTCTCTACACAGCAAGAAGTCCAGAAAAAAACCAATAACACCCATAAAAAAGAAATGCTTGGCTGTGTCATACTCTATAAATAATTTCTGAGCCACCATAGGGAAAAAAAAAAAATGGTAAGAAAAATAGTTCCTCTGTCGTAACAATTACACACTTCAGACTCTTAAAAAACAAGCCGGTATTTAACCTGAGCTCTCAGCTATAAAAATAGTTTTGTGAATCTTGGCATCATTCTATGTTTTATTCCAAGATAAAAAATACGTTCCCACAGAGTCACATCTTTTTGCCAGTTGTGAGTCTTTCACTCGGAGAACCATGGAAAAAAAAAACCCACATCAGGTAACTTTCCATTGTCGCTGATGGGTTGATGACCTCCGAGTTGATTCCATACCAGAACCTTCTTCATCCACTGCAGAAAATGAAAGATTTGTATTAAAAGACGGGAAAAACTTCCTCTAAAAATACATGAAGCGATCACATATGTGACAAATCACCGTGTAAATTTTCGCCCTGCGAACGGAGTAAAACCACAGAGTGAAAGGAGAAAGATAAACAACGCGCTGCGCAGAATCACAGCAGTCTCAGGGACACCAAAGCAGCGTTATGAAATAAAATCTTTCCAGTTTGTTTTGCCAAAAGGAGCGATCTTTGTGCCCTTGGCCAGCCCCTGAGTCAGTCTCCCAGCAGCGGCACGTGCTCCAAAACCGAAAGGATCCTTTTCCTCATTGCTTTCCTCCTTTGCTCTTCAATCTCCCCCACCTCATCTCTCTCTAAAGGAAAAACAACTGATGAAAAAGGCTAAAGCACTGTCAGCTCGTTAGGAAATGAACCTTGTGTTCATCTGTGTGCCTGCCCGCAGGTAATTTTGAAGCAATTAAAAAGCCCCGACCGAAACCAATTCGATCACTTCTCTGAACACAAGTGCACAAACTGTAGCCATCTGTGGGCCTGCTATCAACTCTGCAAAAGCTGCTTTGGATTTAACTGATCACAGTGATGCAGAAGAAGAAAACCAGAATTATGCAGCAGCCAGTGACTTGCACAGTCACCAGTTCTCGCCTGGCCCTGCAGCGAGGGGTGGGTGCGGTTGTTCCCTGGGTCCTTTCTCACTTGAGGCAAACGAGAGGATTTCCGCGGGCTGAGCCCGTGCGCTCCCCGCTGTGCTGGATCAGCGCGCTGCTCAGCACTTTGGGGGATTTGCTCCTGGAACTTTTCAGCATCAGTAGTTTCAGGATGCAAGTCACAGTGCTGGCTTCGATCTGTGAAACCTCCAGCTTCTCTTGTCTGTTTTTAGGAGAAGAGGAGCTCTCTACACTGGAACACTCCAGCAGAGGAAGGGACAGCGTTCCAGCTACTCAGCATCCTCTTCCCACAAGAGCCCCATTAGCGTGCGATTAGCAGACCCAGCTTACTCTGAAAGAATTAAATGTCTCCAGACTTAATGCAGAAACAGCAGAACAGGAGGGTGCTACAAAGCAACACCACTCCCCAGGGGCACAGAGGGTTTGGCTCCACAAGGGAGAAACAATTCAGGGAGTGCAGTCTGGATATACGGATCCAGCTCCCGCTGGATCGACGCTGAGCGGTGTGAGAAATCCAGTGCCACACAGCTTTGCGCTCCAGCTTGCTGTGTAATAACTTCCCTTTGCAGAGCTGTGCTTGGGTTGTGGCAGTACTGGAAGGTTTCTTTTTTTGTCAGTTTTTCTCCCCCCATTGTTGCTAGATCTTAGTCACTCTCATGTGGTGTTCAGTATTTTAACCATATCTGGTTATTCTTTTTGTCTTCAGAACCAGACAGCACGGTGCCTACTGCAAGCATCCAGCTCTCATTAGGAGAACAAATAATCAGAGAGTAAGAAACTTCCTGATTCAAAAAGAAAAAAAACCAATCTGCTATGGGCAAGGCGTCGTTTTATATTCCAAACCAGCTCTATTCAATGCATTCTACTTTTGGAGCTCTGAGCCCAGGAACAATGTGCTAGAACAGCTCTTGGCTATGGCACTGAAAAACACTTCCCAACAATGTCCACATCCTTGATCCTGTTATCTGTAACACACAGAAGGATTTTAAAGACAATAAACAGCGTGCAGGTACTGAGGAATGGAGTTGACTGCCCAGAGGATGAGGAATGTCCTTGAGAAAAGTTTAATTACTTGACTAAAGAAATTACTTGCTGCCTTGATGTCTGTTTGCTGTTGCAGGAGTCGCAAGAGTTTTACTGGAAAAACACTCAGAGCAGTGGACTTAAAATCTTGTGCCAGGCTCATCTCAGGAGTGTGACATATTAATACTGCAGATGCATTTATAAAGAAGGAAACGAAAAAAAAAACCTCAAAACCCCACAATGAAAAAAAAAAGTTGAAAATACCTTCATAGTCACAGAACATCACAGACAGTGGAATGGATCTCTTTCTTCTGCAGCAGATAGCTGGGTTCTGTGAAGAGCTTCTGCAAGTTCTGTTGTCTACATTGCAATGCAAAAAATCAAAGAGCTCAGATAATAACAATTACAGAGCTGTCAGGTTCAGGCTGCTGAGCAGCAAGGACACACTTTTAAAATCCCTCTTCTCCTTCCCCCAAGCAGGGCACAGAATCCAACATCTACGAATTCTCACTGATTCAATTCCTACTGGTTAAATTCTCCGGGTTATGTTTGATATGCATTACGTTTTAAAGCGCAGTTTAAACCAGTTGCAGGTAAACCCAGTTTTAAGCACAGATTAGTTGGCCTGCATAGATTAACTAAAACATGTTGGACAAGTTTTTGCCCCAAACCACTCTGAAAGTAGATCAAAGTTCTAGAGCTGTGGTTCAGAAGCTCCCCCTCGCCGGCGAACACGAGCTTGCTTCATCTTCTAGCCACTAAAGCAACCGTTCCGAACGAGAAGCCAATTTCCAAGCTCCAAAATGCAATCTCAGGGTCTCCAGCAGAGTCATGCTCACTGGGTTAGCTGAGCTGTGATGTGCCAACCAGCGAGCAGGAGCCAGACAGCTGATGGGGCTGGGCAAGAGCCACAAACAAGCACTGTTTTGTAGAGAGCTTTTCAGGAATCCCTCCTACAAGACAGTCTTTGCAGAGGACTACACTGCTGCTGTCTTCCACACTGAAAGGAAAGTCTGCAGATGAACTTCTGAACAAAATATCCTTTCAGTTTATGCAAACGCTGGCACACAACCTTTACACTCTGTCAAGTCAGCTCCAGCACAGCTAAGGTTTTATGGTTATTGAATGTTATCAAAATTGCTTTGTCTGTTACTTACAATAAAGTTGTTCTGGTCAAGTTTATCTGAGGAGAAAAGGAGTGTAACATTTTGAGAGGAAGGTAATACCCTTCGGGAGAAAGCTGAGGTTTCAGCACGCAGCCTTCTCATTAGGAGTCTGCTTTAAACCCCAAAGCCTAAATTGTCCCTTTGTGGTATCCACCAGCACGAGTTTACTCGTTTCTAGTGACAAGTGGTACAACCTCCCTCTCAAACAAGGTGGAAATTCTTCAGGATATTTATGAAAACAAACAAGTGAGCCCTTTGCCAATTACTCCTGCTGCCCACACGCTCCAGACAGAAACTCCCTGTCGGTGTTCATGCCCATGAATTCCCAGGACAGCTATATACAGGTTGTCCTCTTCCACCATTGAGCACGTTTTCTGACTGTGCAGTGAAGGGACCAAAACTATCAGCCCACAAAACCTCTAAACTTATTTAAGCTGAGAGTCTGGTTTAAATCCATACACAAAACTACTCTATACATCACCTATGTCCTGTACTGTCCCTCTTTCCCCAGATATACCCAGTGTCACAAACCAGTTCTGAATCTCAGTCATACTTGCAGTCGCTTTTTTTCCTAGACCTCCTACAGCTTGCTCCAAAATGACTCCTTCCATCTGTTTAGACACATGCAGAAGTCAAATCCTGTCATGACCTTGAGGAGCCATAAAGAATCCTATAAAAACCTCCTAAGTCCTTCACGCTGAGGCACGGGGGGCATTTTCTCGTTCGCCAAGCGTGAGGAGGAGGCTGTTTACAACGCCGGCAAGCGTAAGGGAGAGGCTGCTCACGATCACTATTCCTGGCCACCTAAATCTAGCCATGGGAGAGCAACATCTACCGTAATAACGCCGCTGCTGCTGCTCGGGCTGCAGTGAGGGGTCGCTTGGAGGAGAGTGCTAAGCTCCAGATCAGCAACCATCTGTCGAGACTCGGCCAGCGCGTGCTGCAGCTTACTTACGGGGGAACCCGTGTCCTGGTGGAGACAGAAAGAGAGCTGAAGTTAGGGAGTGACCTTTTTGGAATGTGTCAAAGGATTGTAACAGAGCAAGAATCAGCACTTTGGTTTTGAAATGTCTTGGTTCAAATGCTCCTGACTGTCTAAATGCTGCCATTTCTACTAAACACACGGGGCTAGTGTCAGCTTTCACAGATCTTCACAGGCACGCGCAACACTCGCACTCTGGTGATAAAGGGGAAAAATAAAGATATGAGAAAGAGGGAAAACCAGGCAGAACAAGGAAGAGCCAGTGTCCAATAGCTTCTAATAACTGCCTTCTAGTGCATTCAGATATTGTGCTTTACTGGAATTACCAATTAGCCAGAGTTCATTATCCTAAAGCCTTTCATTTCAAAGCTTTTTCTTTTCCATTTTATTTGTAAGCTCACACTTGTGCTGTCCAAAACACATTGAGACAACAAGGAATTCTTGTGAAAAAGTATTCTACCACCTTTTCTTTAAGCCTGCTGCCTCATCATTTCAGTCCCCAGCTCTTCCACGCCGGCAGACGTTTGCTTTCCTACCATCAGGCACAATTCCCCTTAAGGTTAATGAAGTACATTCTGCAATAAAATACTGACTTGGTCCAAGGTAGCATTGCAGCATCTGTTTGCTGGCTTAGTCACTGAGAGGTTATTGATCTCCTGAGGGAAGTCTTCAACAGAGAATTTCTCACACCTTTGAGGCTTGTCTCCTTTCTGGGTGGATGTCAAAGAAGGAGAATCCAAATGAAGAGAATTCAGTTCCACATTTTCCTCACTGTTAAAAGAAATTAAGACGTTGCCAGAAACAGTATCACCATCCCTTTTAAAACTTTCAAAGGAAACTCAAGGGACAGCATAAATAATGATGGGCTCTGAGCCAAGAAAACCATCAAGCATGTGAGATTACTCTGTTCCTCAGCGCAGTTCCCGTGTTTAACAGCTTCACTAGATCAGTTCCACCCTCTGAGGGTAACACTTTGACATTCATCCGGGTTCAAGAACAGCACATGTGCTCAGCTATCTGTTTAACTTTGCAAAGCACACACAGAGGGCAGTATCTCGTTCCCCCCAGTACTCTGGTACTCTTTCTTCTCTCATATTCTACCCCCTTGGTTTTTTTAATCAACCATTAAGCAAATTCCTATTCGTAGGTGTGCTTTTCAAGGGCATTTCAGAGTCTTTTCAAGTCATCTTCTCACTTCAGAGATCACAGGAGAGCTTTCCCAATAAAAGGCTTTATTTTATTTATTTTCTGAAGGCAGCAGCAGACAGTGAAGTGCTGGGCAGGCCAACTGGGATTAAACCCAGACCTCAGTTGCCTGACTAACATTTCAGCGTGGGGCTGAAGCACACGACCCATCAGTTGACATCTTCCCTGAGCTTTCAAAGCAAAGCAAAATCTTCACCACGGGGTATATCTGAGTGTATTTGGGAGTATCTGAAAAGCAATTTAAATGGAGGGTTAAGACAACAAATCATACCCTGCACATCATGGCTGTCTGAACACTGACTCACAGCCATCCCAAGCTTGTCCTATTATTAAGAGCTAAAGACTTTCTATATGCATGGCAAATGATTTAAACTTTTCTCTTACACCTTTCCCACCCCAGAAGGTGACTTTATTACAGTCTACCCTGGAGAAAAACCATTCACAATTTCAGCTCCTTCAATCACCATCTTACCACAAGGCACCAAATCCCTCACTCAGCTCCAGAATCAATTTATCACAAATTAAGAGTATAGAAACAATAAAAGATGCAGCACCTTTGGAGTTGTCTTGCTTGAGTCTAGCACGGCAGGAACCCAGCAGCACCCTCACTAAGCCCTGTGTCCCCTGGGCTGCGTTTTCATGCCAGGCTTTGTGCTGTCTGCAGCCTCTACGTGCCCTGATTTCTCCAAGCAGTTTGAAGCTACCCACTGAGTTTCATTTCCAGCTGCTCGTTTCCACTTTATAGTTTTTAAGAGGTAACTAAAGCAGCAACCACCTCCTCCAAATAAAACATTTCTGTGTTCCTCACGCTTCTGAACGGAACAGAAGCACGGTGCTGGAATTTAAAAATAGGTCTGTTTTAAAGAAAAATACTACCTTCAAATTTACATTTCATTACGTATTCCTTAGGTACTTCTTTGGGTGGAACCACACAGTCCGTACCTGACAAGACTGTTACAAAAAAAGGTTTAATTTTTAAATGACATTCAGCCTAAGAAAAAGCCCTGGTGAGAGATGCCAGCTCAGAAGCATCTGCTGTGTCTCATTCCACCTCTTGGGATACAATAGGCTTTCTTTTAAGGGAGAAAAAGCTCCTGTTTGTGAGCTTTGGACAAGGAAAGGCTCTGGAGAGATGTGAGGGAATGAGCTGTAGCAGCTGAGAACAGGGGATGTGAGGAGATGCAATGAGCACAGTCAGTTTTGAAGAAAACACAGGTTGGGAAGGAGGGAGGTGGGGAAACAGGTTTGGTTTTGAGGCAGGGAATGGGTGGCTTAGCCCAGCAGAAGCAGCTTGAGTAAGTAACTGCTGATGGTGAACCTTTAAAAGCAGAATTGAGATAAAAATCCAAAGGCAGCAACTGCTGGTCCAGAATAAATGAAGTCACTAAATTAGAGCACTCAGAAATTATTCCTGCGCTACGGTATTTCACAACCACTCCTGCAGTTGGACAGGGTATTTGTCTGCCTTAATAACCTTCTTGTTGGCTCTTCCAGAATTCAAGAACTCATGTCAAAAATATTTGCTGGGCTGGCAGGGAGGTGCCAGCACCCAAAATACATCATCAGCACTAAGAAGCCAGCAATGGCAAAGTGGAGGCTCCAGATTCAAGTCCCAGAAGGACTGTCGTGTTTGGTCTCTGCCATGTACACCTTACCAGAAGCCCCACCACTGAAGACTGCAGCACTACTGCCTTCCTCCCATTTAGGGGATGAGGTTTATTCGGTGGTAAAAGAGGATCAGCAGAGGCTGGAGAGCAAATAGTCTGGGATTTGCACTGAGTCAATCCATCTTCAACTAGCAGGGTTCCTAGAACCAAATGCAGGCATCGAGAGCACTTGATGCCCAGCAGCAAACCCCACATGGGTAGATCAGCCCTTCCTTGCTGAGGGATGTTTGCTCTATCTGCACAGTCTGGCTTGAATTTGTTCCTTCTCCCCTAAAATCCCCTTGAGGACAAGACAAAAAGTGAAAGCAGTTTCCATGATTCAGCCTCAAAAAGGATTTGGAGGGATAGCAGCGTGGCATTTGTGCTGCTGGGGGAGTAGATAAGAAAGGTCAGGGTAAACAGAAAGCACTTTTAATGATTTATGGACAGTGGAAACTGGAGAGTCCACACACAGCGTGAAGCTCAGCTAAGCTGTGTGGGAATGTGCCAGGACAGCATTCTTTTTCAGTAGCTGCCCATTCACCTTGTTTCCCAACAGGTCTGTCTCACTGCACTAACCATTTCTCTAATAATTTTGTTTTAAAAGCAACAGAGTGAAAGCATCCCTACATCAGACACTTCCATTCCCTAACATTAATTTGTTTGGACGTTGGGCAGACTTGCTGGCTAAAAATTTTAGCAGGTTTAGCTCATCTACTGCACTTGTCAAACTACCAGCTGAAAAGCTATTCCTCCTCTTTGTCTAAAGGCAGCTATGAAATCTCTGTAAGACTTCAGAAATCCTTCTAAAAACAGAGTAAATCAGTCCATTTTTGGGAACAAAATAAAGGAACCAACACAACAAATCCACAGCTGCAAATGGCCTTGCTTGGGCCAGCATAAACCAGAAAGCATCTACATCTCAGGTACCTTCCAATACCACTAAGGCACCCGAGTATTTTCCCAACACTTCTCAGCCTTAGAAACCTCATTCTGCTCATCCCCAACCACATGGCCTGTTTCCTGCCCCAACACAAACACAGGGTTAAGAGTCCCACGAACAAAGACACGCCGGAGAGTGGACAGATTGCTGTCCTGTAAATCTTGCCATCTCATTTTCTTGCCCTGAGTGAGGGAAGCAGCCTGTGAGGAAGAGCCGTGCCCTACATTCCTGCCCAGCTAAAGCTTCACACAAAACTGAGGTTTGTTTCTTGCCTTTCAGAAGGTGTTTTACCCGCAACACCTGGGATTTCAAAAATTCCTGAGGTTTTTTGGAAATATTCCTTTTCCTGGATGAGTTTATTTGGCAGGTTAGGTGGTCCTGCAGCTTCTCCTACCCACGTAGCTCTTGGGGATAAGAGAGGCGAAAAAATAAACTCATAAAAATAGAGCCATGATACCTGAGAGCTATTTTACCTGATTTTAAATTTACTACTTTTCAAGTTGGCAGACTGATTTTGAAACAGCAGTACTGTAAACATCACTGGGGATAATACAAATAATTGAGAGCTTCAACACCCAAGTTTCTATGGAACTCCAGCTCATACGCATCTGTTTCTTCAACGGAACAAGCACACGACCTTTTTGAGCTGGCACATTTCATCTCCTGTGCAGTCTCGAGACAGCTGCAGTCTCCTCCCTGCCCTGCATTTCCATCTCCTCTTGTGGATTTGAAGATCTTCAACCATTCCAGATCTGATATCGGCTTCCACCGGGCATCATTTTTTATGATGAACTCATTACTACAGGAACCTGATTCCGACTCGTGAAGCGCAGCAGGAGCCTCGTTGCTTTTCTGGCAAAACAGAATTTCAGTTCTCTCTTCCCAGGTTTTATTTTCATTATCAGTTTCATCAGATGCGACGGTGTTCTGGGTCCAAGTACTTTGTGAGTCTACAGAAGAACTGAGGTTAAGCCAATGCTCAGACTCAGATATGGCTGACTCAAAGGTTTGTTGGTTCCTGCTTTCCACTCCATCCTCAGAAATTTCCCTGTTTCTCAATGGCCTTGTGTTGTTTGCCTCACAAAATACTTCACAGTCTAGCTCATCAGGGCTTGATGCAACATCCTGCTTTCCTTCTTCCAGACGGGCAGCCAAGACTTTCACAACTTTCTGGTTTAAGCACACAGAGGTAGTTTCTTCCAAATCTGATGCATTCTGATGTAACAGTCTATTATCTACTTCACACATCTCAGGGGTGGGTTCTATCCTACTTTTTGGAACTTCTGCAGTTCCACGCTCCTCGCATATCTCGTGGATGCCCTCAGTCCTACCCAGGTCTGTCTTGCTGTGGCTCTCAGGGGCAGAGAATGCCATGCCTACGCTACAACAGCACGGTAAAGAGAACAGTCAGAAATGCTGCATTTACAGAGCATGTGTAATTGTACCCAGGGGGAAAAGCTGTACATTAACCAGAGGCTGTAGCCATGGTTCTGCACTAGTTCATGAACCAACAGGCAGCTGGATCCTGCCAAAACCTGACAGGATGCTGCCCAGATTTGGCTGTTACTTTCCCAAAATCAGTCTGAGAGTTTTGGATAGTGTGGCGATTCTGTCTGAACCCGCAGAGTGTGTGCACCGTTTTCCTAATCTGAAAGCAAAATCAACTTTGATTTTTAAACAGTAGCAGTGGGTGAGATTAACAACCCTGCCACCAGACTAGCCAATTAAAAAAAAATCATTAACTGTCTGGCCTGAATACAGTGCTTTCTCCTGTGACTGACACTCATGGTGTCTCCTGACCATGCTCAAAAAGGACCTAACAACTTCACTGGATGTTTGTGGCTGAGTCCGGCAAAGCCATCCTAGCACAGCACACATCTCTTTTAGGATACGAGTTGTGTCTGAAAAGTGAAGTTTCTCTTGGAAAGGGGAGAAGGAGAGAGGAGAGGGGAGAGGGAAATGGGAGAGGGAAAAAATACCTCCTTTCATGAGCTGCCTTTTCATGATTTTCCCTTAATTCCTGAGAGCTCTCCAAATTGATATGAAGAAATTGCAAGTCACGCTGCTGTTTTATGTAGATCTGTTTAAATATAGAAAAGTGCATTAGTGAAAGTCTGGAGTGCAGGAGCATTGTCATCAGGTACTAACACATTCCTTGTCTTCCAAAAATCCCCTTAAAAACATTCTTATAAACCAATACCTGCAGTCAAACTATTGTCAAAGCCTTCAAACCTCAGGGGTCATCTCTGCATGTATGTAGGAAAATGATGTTTTGTGGCATTAAACAGTATTTCTATGAAAAGACTGCAGTGGTCTTCTGAAACAGGACCACACTGAACCATAAATACAAGATCATTACTGTTATTTGATATTTAATATGTGTTGTTATTGTGTTGTCCAAAGTCATGCAGAATTACAGGCCAAGGGACGATGGTGGTGGCATTTGGCTTTCACTGCAGCGGATTTTTTTGTCAAGCTGATGTAGAAGACAACACACAGATCAAATATTTGCAACAAAAAAAATTGAACATGCCTTGAAAACCTGAATGAGTTCTGCTGGAAACACTGGATTTCACAAGGTTTTAATTTTAACCCACAAAAAGAATGATAAAAATATTACCAGCATTCTATCAGGACCCCAGGAAGCAGGAAAACCAGCAAAGTTTTGGGGGGGTTTTAAATTAAGAATAGTTAAATCTAACTTTTTTACAGTGTTCTGTGCAGATCTGATGTTACTGACAAATGCCTCCCTCATCCCAGAGCAAACACCATTAGGCTTGTACCTGCCGCAAACTTGACAGTTCCGTGTAAGTCCGTGCTTGCTTGGCCTTGGCCAGCTGAAGAAGCTGATCCTTTCTCTTTGCTCTCTCAACTGTTTCAAAACATACACAATTTTTTGATTTAGGTGAAGTGAATGGACACCAAGCAAATACTTTTGTTAAGGTGTAAGTCTGTAGCAGCAGAGGCAGGTACCTAACCAAAACACCAATATTAAGATCAACAGGATCTGTTTCCCCTCGAAGCAAAAAAACAAACAAAAACCACGGGACAACTCAGGTATTTTCCTTGGACTTTTCACCAGCTCTCTGCATCGTTTTATTAGCAGAAACATTCCATTTCATTAACTGATTTACTTTTTCACATTAACATTCTCCCATGGAAAGGAAATTCAGTAATTAATTCTAAATCATGCCTTGCACAGGGAAGGGCTGGGAAATACAGGTGTAAGGAGGTCCTCCTCCCCCTCTACTCTGCCCTTGTGCGACCACACCTGGAATACTGTGTCCAGTTTTGGGCTCCCCAATTTAAGAGAGATAGGGATCTACTGGAAATAGTCCAACAGAGAGCTATGAGGATGATTAAGGGACTTGAGCATCTCCTCTGTGAAGAAAGACTGAGGGAACTGGGGCTGTTTATTCTTGAGAGAAGACTGAGAGGGAACCTTAGTAATGTCTATCAATATCTAAAGGGTGGGTATCAAATGGAAGGGGTCAATCTCTTTTCTGTAGTGCCCAGCAATAGGACAAGGAACAACGGGTATACACTTGAGCACAGAAGGTACCAATTCAACATGAGGAGGAACTTCTTTACTGTGAAGGTGACAGAGCCTGAAACAGGCTGCCCAGAGAGGCTGTGGAGTCACCTTGTCTGGAGACTTTCCAAACCCACGTGTTCCTGTGTGGGCTGCCCTGGGTGACCCTGCTCTGGCAGGGGTGTTGGACTCGATGAACTCTAGAGGTCCCTTCCAACCCCTAACATTCTGTGATTCCATGATTCTACTTCCTATTACTATTGTTTTTAACATAATGAGACATGGGATCAATATTTGGCAAAGGTAACAGCAGATAAAAAGTGACAGGAAAGTAAATCATCTCCCAGCAGACATCTTTGGTCATGTCATCTTTCGAGGTATACTGCTCATCCGTAAGATCTCTGCAGCAACCATCAGCCTGCCTTTCCTACCCACTGCAATACAGAAGAGTTTCTCTCTACTCAAAACCAAAGAAAGCAAGTTGCCATTTACCAAAGTCCTACATACTGAACTGTCTAAACGAAACCCATCAGCTAAAGAAAATAAAAAGTGAATTTGTGAACATACTTCTTCAAAACAAACACCGGAGAGGGTGAAGGGGCTGATAACTTCATAGGGTCTAAGCTTTGCGTTTTGCACGTGGATTCTTTTCAGTAGTTCACCATTTTCTAGGCAACCTACACCAGAAGGGAGAATGCCACCCCCATTTATTAACACCACAGCAGACACAAAAGTCTCAGAAATTTCTGAGAGAATCCTCTGAGCCATTCAGTCCTCTGTGTATAATCACACTGGTGCTTTTACAGGGTTTTATAAACTGCTCCTGCAGAAGCCCCAGATACTGTGTGTCATTCTTCTATGGAAGCAAAGTCAGAACCTTTATTAAACTGCAAGAAAGGCAGCTAAGAAGCTGCCTCCTTCACAGATATTAGTGACCTGTTGGTGCCTAGAAGTCTCCAAGCTGTTGAAAGCTGAGGCATGGAGATCCAACTGCCCACACTCACCAGCAAGTGCAAGCTCATTCCTCAAGTAGACGTTTTCTTGTTTGAGGTGAAGGATTTCTTCCTGCTGCTTATTATTTTCTCTCATCTTTTCACAGAGGTCATCTTTAAAACAAAACATAGTATTTCCCAGAATGAAAAGCAATCATGCTGGTCTGCAGAGAATTAGGTGCCCAGTATAAACATTTACCTTTCAGCTTATTTCTTTCAAGTATCAGTTCTTTCAGTCTCAGTTTGAGGTCTTGCCTTTCCTTGTTGAGATTGAATTCCTCCACCTTTGCTGCGCACAACGTGCTTTCCAGCTTTCTGAATTTAGATGTAAACTCAGTAATGTGATCCGTTGTTTCAAGCATAACCTCGTCCTGAAACACAGAATAAATCAGTAATCAAGAATAAATTCTCTCTTCACATATGGATTTTGACAAAACAACAGGACCTCTTACTGCAGTAGTTATAGCTACTTCACAGATTTTCTTCTGAGCTCTTGAAAAACAAAACAAAACAAATCCCACCAAGATCTAAACCAGGAAACAAGCTTGTTTATGAAAATAAATCAGTTTATTGTTTGTTGCCCACTTTGCCCTTCTGAAACAGGTTTAAGAATTAATCAGCAGTGAGATCAATGGTGACTAAACCACTGCGGTACAGTCACTAATAACTCCACTGCAGCTTGACCACATTTAGTGCCTGATGAGACAACAGATGTTACCTTCAGCTTAAGCATAGTAAGAAGCTCCTGCTCCCTTGCTTGCAGCTGGCCTGCTTTAGCAGACAGTTCCAAAACTGAGCAGTGGAGACTTTGATTTTTCTCCTAATGAACAGAAACAAGACTGTCAGCTACTACTTCAGGGATTCAAATTTACTCTTTTTCCAGTAAACGTGGGCACAACTTAAACATCATGAATGGCTGTGTGGGATTCTGAGGAGGATCTGGAGAAAAGAGGGCTGGAGGAAAAGCTGTTCCTCAGTTCATTACAATCAAACTTGCTTGTGATCACGGGACTTAATATCCTGCAGGTCTTCAATCAAGCCGATTAGACAGATGAAGGCACACGATACTGCTTTACAGTGTTGCACAGGGGAAAAATTATCCCAATGATAAATGCCAAATCACTTTAAAAAAAGAAAATCTAGAACCCTCAAATATCAATTATTTTCATATCCTTAAACTGTAACAGTTCATCATACTAATCAAAAGCTGTAAATAAAACATTGGAAAAAGAAACTTCCTAAGGAAGCACCAGCCCCGTTCTGAGGGGCAGCGCTGCCTTTTGCACTCACAGTGCCTGACATTTCTGGAGGCGAGTTGGTTCTGAGCAGCATTCCCCAAAACTCAGCAAACACACACAAACTCCAAATCCCAGCTTAGGAAAGCTTTTGGTTTTGGTTTTCTGTTTTCCTTTTTTTAACAAATCAGAGCTACATTTTAATCTAACATGACTGCGCTGAAAGACGAATGCAACCCAGGAGCCTTAATATGAAATATTTATTCACTAGTGAAAGTCACAAATGCCACTGGCATTCTGTACATGCATGGACTGCAGAATCAGACCACTGCTCAACTCCTACCTCCAGAGCCTGACAGCGAAGAGTTGCATCTGTTACTTTTTGAGACAGCTCTTTGAACTTCTGTTGTGTCAGTGATTTTATAATTTCATTTCTCTTTTTCAGCTCAGCTGAAAAGAAAGGAGACAAGGTACTCGTGAGAAGACAGCTCACATAATCTCATGCAATCTTTAAAATCTCAGAAATAATTTAATCTCGATTTTTTTTACATCTCAGAAGTATTTGAATCCAGTGGTTTGCAGTGATGTGATTCAGAAACGGACGCTCGCGTCGCAGGCAGGATTCCCTGGTGAACTCTGTGGTGACCTCTGTACTGTTGCTGTCAAACCAGGCTGCTCAGAGCTGCTGGGTGGCTTGCAGATGATGTCAGCAGCACCTCAGGGCACGGGGCTTTGCAGTACACCATGTTTGCAAATTGTTCTCTTCCCCTTCATCAGACTTTTTTTAAGAGGCAATTTACATATTCAAACGAGAAAGAGCTCTCTGATTATCATACCCCCTTAAAGATCCCATCACTTCAGTAGCATCATGTAAATTAGGATCTCAGAAAGACAGCCAAATTTAAGGCTGAAGGGTAGGAAATACATCCTCACGATACAAAACTGTTACCGAGTGGTCGAAGCACCTGAACGTATTTAAAAGACCCGAGTCTTATTCTTTATACACCCAATACCTACTGTTTAATAAGTTGCATCGCTCTGCCAAAGTGAGTATCCTCTGCCGATCATTCTCCCAGGCTAGGAGCTGTGTCCGATGCACCGCCACCATCTCATCCAGCTCCTTATCGCGATCCCTCAGCTCCGCCGTCAAAAGCTGGATTTCTTGCCTCTGTTTCTCAACGGTGCTGTGCTCGAGGTACGGGCTGAGTTTCTAGAAAAGGTAATTCACGGGACGCGTTTCAACGCGAAGGAGAAGCAACAAATTCTCTGACTCGAGATTTTAGCTGAACTTCAAAGAGTTTCCTAACAGAAAGAGCAACCACTCTGAAAAGTCCCTCGTGGTTGCGGTACCACCCGCGGTCCCTGACTGCGCTGTACGCCGAGTACTTTCACGTTCGAGATCGAGCACTTAGGTTGCTAACTGTGCTTTCATGTTTTACCTGGGGCGAAGAGGAACGCGGCAGTGATGGATTCATAGGGGCCGGGGGGGCCAGAGCGCTCCCAGGCACTAGTGGGTACTGGTAACTCTTTATGACTGTCACGTTCAGCATGGAGGCCGCCTCCGCTGTCAGCACCCCGCGGTTACCCGCCGAGCCGGCTGCTGAGCCTGCAGGAAGGACACACAGACACAAGCCGTTGAGAACGGGCCGAAGCGGGGCTCGGCCCTGCGGCCTCTCACGGGCGACCAGGCCTGAGGAGGGCCCCGAGGTGCCACCGGCCCGGCTGGGTGGGCCCCGCACTGCCCGTCCCAGGCCGCCAGGTCTCTCCCCTGCCCTCGGGGGTGGCCTCGCCGCCGCTCCCGGGGCCTCCCCGCGCCCCTCGGCCCCGCCGCTCCCGCCCGTTACCCCGCGCCCCCCGCCAGCCTCACCGGCGCTCCTGCGCTGACGTCACGGAGGCGCCCCGCCCCCGCCCAGGCAAAGGCTCCGCCCCCCACCAGCCGCTGCCGGTTCGAGTCCCGCACCTTCCGGGATGAAGGTTCGAATCCCGCGCCTGCCTGCTGTCAGCTGACGCCACTCTGTCTTTAGCTACACCTTCTTCAACCCACCGACTTGAAAAACCACAGGGGAAAAAAACCAAAAGAACTTTGGTGGTAGCGAATGGGGTGGACAATGCGGCACATCCTTGGGTTTGACCTCATCCAGGTTCTACAGCGACAGGAGGATGTCAACTCCCAAGACTCTACGTCCCGGCAGATTTAATCTTGGGATGCAGAGCAGGAAAAGCCAAAGCAGCAAACCGAAGCTTGAGACTGAGACAGTGAGATGGAGAGCAAAGCAGCACATCCGTCAGCCCACCTGACCTGCTGCCTCAACACAGTCCAGAGACAAACAACAGTCGCTATGAAGTTGTGCTAACGAACTACAACTCGAGCTGAAAGCATAAAGCCACTAAAATTGCCTCACCTAGAAAAGTGGCATGGTTAGGAGATCGTTTGGAGCAATGAAAACAAGCTAAATGTTTCATACATATTCACATGTTCCTCAGTGTTTCCACTTAACAGAATAAACCAGTTCAGTTGGAAGGGACCTACAAAGATCATCTGCCTGACATTTTCCTTTCATTCGTAACAAACCTTTAGAATATTCATCCCATTCTGATTTCTAAGATTTTGTGCAGGCAAATCTTAGGTACAAGTTTCCATACAGTAACAACATTCCTTATTCACCTAAGTTCAGCAAAAAGGACAGCAAATGGAAAACAAGCTTTTAATGACTTAAATTATTGTTTTCCTGTAAGGCTGTTAGAGGAAAGTAAGCTGTAAAGAGAACAGGAACCGCATTCAGTGAGGAACAGTAATTTTATTTAAACCTACTTCATGCTTAAGCATGATAAAACCCAATTTAACTTTGGCAAATATCACAACAACGACAACAAAAAAAACTCAAACCAAAAAACCACCCCCAAGCAGCCTATACAGAACAGTGAAAATGCCAAGGATACGGGTTCTCCACAGGTTCACTGCAGAGCAAATGGATTTAGAAGCCTCACTTTGGCTACATCATTTATAACCATATCATTAAATAAAGGTAGTCTTTCACTTCTTGACTTCTCCGAGATCTTCGATGCTATCATCATCCACCTAGGAAAAACAAAAAGGCCAAAACACAGCATACTAAGTAGATTTTCTTCTTACAAGTCTCACTCAATATTTACCACCGTACACGTAATGAAGTGTGGGAGAAAGATTCCCTGCTGTAAATACTACAGGAGTGGCATGCACCTATAGGACACAGCTGAGCCTACGGGGCTCTGCGTAAAGACATGACTACAGAGTTATTTCAGAGAGATCTCCCAACATCAGAAACATCAGAATGAGGGAGAGTCAAAGAAACCACCTGTGATTGCAGCAGCGTGTAAGAGCCTGGCTCAGTGCCTCAAACCTTGTGTGGTGATGAGGTCTGGAGAGACCTGTCTGGAGGAAACCTCTTGACCATCAACATTTCAGTCCAACCCAAAATTAGATCATCTGCTTTTCTGAAGCATCAGTGGGTTTGTTTCTTTTCTTTTTATTATTTTGGTTTTAATTTTGCAGTATTTTAAGAGATATTGAAAAACAGGATGGCAATGTAAGAACACTCAGGCGTTCACCGTTAAGAAACGGTCACAAAGAAGCCAGATACCTGACAGGTGGACTTCATTCCACACGCCTTCCTCACTGTAGCACCCACACCAACAGCACTACACTTTTAGAGTTAATGTTTCTTGGACAATGGAAGCAACACTGGACTTCAAGTTTAATCACTTCTTTATCATTTAACCACTCACAGGTGGGGACACAACAACTGGTCTTATTTTTGCACAACAATCTGTGCTGCCAAAGCACACTGATTCCAAATCACTGGAAAGTCACAAGCTGCTGCCAAAAACTAGAGATCTGACAGAAGAAAGGGTTTGTTACCTCAGGCCACTTCTCCTGGATTACATCAATAATGTCATCTGTAAAATCCCCCTGAATGATGATTTCGTCTTCTCCTGTTACTGAGGCACCGCAGGAAAATTTCTGAGCAAAAAACCTTTGTGCTTCCTTAAGATCGATTTCTGTTGATGGGAAAATGGACAGTTTCAGTACAGTCATTGTCAGAGAAGTATTTTCTCAGGTTTAGAACCAAATTCTTGGTTTAACTGTCAAAAAACTAGTGGGTTTACAGTTAAAGCTTTCCTACAGTTCCACTGAAAGCCAAACTCTGTTGTTTACACACAAAACAACTAATTCTCCACATCTAGCAAACTCTTCCAGGCAAAAATCGCTGAGTGTCCTCTATACATTCTGTTTATGCAGGGCTGTGCTTCACGCTCCCACCAGAAAAGCACATGCAGGACTGACTAAAAGAAGCCCCTCCACTTCTGAGTGACTTCCGTAGTTATTGAACAAGTTTTTCCACAGAAGTGCTTCAGTATGGTCCTTTCAGAAACATGTCCCAACCATTTCTGCCATTGGCTTCCAGCACAAAGATAAATCTCCAGTTCAGGTGGAGCTAGTGCATATTGCTGGTCTCTTGAGAAAACCAAGAATACTCTCATACAGGCAATATTTGCAATATGTACTATATCTTTTTAATACAACTGAGGTTAACAGTGACCTTTCTAACAGAATTCCTGAGGAATGTGTCAATTAAGATGTTGTTACAAACACCAAGGGACTGTTGGCAGCTGACCCAAAGCTACGTAGGACATCAGCATTAGTGTACTTTGGTGATGATTTGGCTTCCGTGCTAGAAAGGCAGTTAAAGCTTTACTTAATCAGTCTCAAGAATAGGTAAAATTAATTGCCAGCAACAGATTTCCAAGTTTGATGGAGACAAGCATCTTTCTGAACATAAAGATGTTTATAATTAAAGACAATAGACTACTCTGAAGTCTAACAAGCAGACTGCTATGGGAAGCCCTACTTCAAAAAGGAAAAAAAAGAGAAGAAAGTGTAACCCTATTTACAAACATCACGGAAATAAGGACTTGAATAATTTATCACTGAGGGAAGTCAGTGTAACTTTGGCATGCTTTGGAACTGCTAAAAGCACCGTGGGATTTTCACCTCACACAGATGGAAGCAGATCACTCAATGTAACACAGTCAGAAGAAATACCAAGAGGTTAAAAGAAAGAACATCTAAAAGCAACAAAAACCCCGTATCTCGACTCACCAAACGTTGCAAGGCCACATACTCTTGTGACATATTTTTTCTTTGCTCTAGGAATTTTAGCTATTGTAACTTTCTGTGGTACAGTCTTCTTTTTCTGTTTTATCTGACCTCTTCCACCTTTGAAGCAGAATATAAGGGTATATAGTTAGTTAAATGATGTGACACAAAGGGAAAAGCATCTAAGAGCTGGTTTCATCCCTATAAACAAAGAAACTGTTATCTCCTCATCTGGTAAACAAAAGTATATTTTGCACATTGTCTTCCATTCAAAGGTTTTTAGTATTAGTTAAGAAAGGTCCTATGTCATAAAAGCTCAGTATTACAAGAAATATCAATATATGCCCATCAACTGTGTGTGCAAGTACAGCTTGCACAGAGAACCCCACTACAGTTACCAAAACAGGGCTTTTCCCCACACTGTACTAATCCCTGCATTTGGTGTACATCTGACTCCTCTTTCAGGAATATTGCCCTTTGGTTGTAATTCTAGGGACAAAAACTGGCATTTTAATGTTTTCCTGGAGTTTAACATCCATAAGGTTTGTGTCCAAGGCAAAGCAGCTCTTACTCATGGTCCATTTACTGAGGCCAGGAGGATTTGCCTGTGCAGGCTGATGGGTTAAACAGCAGATTAAGTTCCAGGCACCGGTGCACAACCCCACTGTGAACCAGAATCTATACATGAGCTAGAAGAAAACACCACACCTCTGAAACAGAAGCCAGCTGCCAACCTTCCACGGGATCTAACTTCTTTCTTACTGTTTGTTTCTAGGCCAACCCGAGGGAACACTTCACATATCAGGTATTTATGAGCCTGAGTAATGCATACAAAAGATCCATTCCGCTCATTAAGAGTCTTCAAGCCAGATTAAGATCTCAGTTAACTTTGTGCACAGTCATCAAGTTACTTCAGGGTAACCAAAGCTTCAAGTTCTCGAGCCTTCTCAGCATGAGAAGCTGAAGAATTTATGACAAGCAAACTATCTCCTTTTGGCTACTTTTTTTATCCTAACACGCAGCACTTTCAATTCTATGTTACTAGAAGATATTATCTGATAATTTAAGGTAGTAAATTTGTCTTAGAATTTCTTCAGTAAGTTTCTGCAGTGTCTTCGTAAGTTTTGGCTTGTTTTTCCTCACCCCGTCTCTTACAGTCCATCTTATACCACCACACTTAATATCACACCATAAGTTCTCATGAAACTTGAAAATATTTAGGCATTTCCTCCCAGAATCTAAATGGTATTATTTTAGAAATAAAAACCAGACTGAAAACTAATCATACCACCCCAAACAATAAATGAACCTTGAGAGAAAATGTCCTGAAGTCTCTGGGAAAAGCATCCAAGCTACAGAACGTCAATTGTTATCACTACACAGTGCCTGCCTACAAGGCAAACATAACTGGTTACCAAGACAGATAAATAAAACATCTGCACTGGTATGTGGCTTGAAATCTGAATCTTACTGGGCTATTAACCATAATTTCTGAAGCACCACAGACACAACTGACGCTCCACAGGCAAATGCAGGTTAACAACCCCAGAGTTCTGATTTACGGTGGAAAATGTATTTAATTAAAAAGGAAGATCTCCAGTGATAGAAGATAAAAGTGTGTTTAAATTGTTTCATCTATTTTATATCTTCCAAAGTTGGTTTTTTTGGAAGCATTTTTCATTATTATTGCTGGGAAGAGACAGAGCTGCTAGCAGAGACATGGGTGATAGTGTTAAAAAGCATAAACCCAAATCCTGCTGCGTGAATGCAGAGGGGTGGAAGGAAAAAAGGCAAGAGCAGTGCCATGAGGCATGACCAGCAGAAAGCAGTCTTTGTTCTACTCTGCAAGCAACCTAGAAACTGCTGTTAATGGGGCAGAAACAAGCATTCTGGGAGGCATGGCAGCTGATTTTAGTTTGAGAGGTATTACTCCCCAAGTAAGTGCAGTAGCAATAAGACAAGTGATGCAGGTCACAGTTCACTTGCTATTACTACTCTCCAATTCTCAGCCAGCACGTGTCACCACACTAACTCTGCCACCACCAAAAGAAAGGTATTTGGTGTCTTCTGGGCAGAGTCAGTGTATAGCTAACAACCAAAACACAAGGAATCTGTGCCATAGGGCAGAGCAGCAAGTGAGAAAGGGATGCCCCAAACTGGTTATAAATCAGTACCACAATCAACTATTTAGACCTTGCCTCTCTTTTGCTTCTTCTTCTCTTCTTCTTCTCCCGCCGTTCCTTGGCCTTCTCCAACCCCAGCTTCCTGTTTAGGTGAATTTTCTTCAGTACATGAAAAAGGAAGGGGGAGAATAAAGAGAACAAAACCAGTGGTCAGACAACCACAGCCTTACAGGAACAGGCAGCAAGGTACAGTGACATTTTGCTAAATCTATAAACTCCTTGATAAGAGCAGCAGCCCCTTGACTGACACATTACATCCTCAGTATAGTACTTATGCAAATGAGACTTCAGAAAAGCCCTAGCTCAAAGTCAGTTACAACTTCAATACAAACTCCTCACACAGTTTCCACAAAGAAAGAGTAATTAATGTTAATACTGAAGTTGTAAATGCAAATGAACAAGTTCCTGATGATTAATGACCTTTCCTCCATCCATCCACAGTAGACTGGGCAGACGTAAAATCCGACAAACTAACTTTGATGGGAAACAAGTACAGGGATGACTGGTTGCAGTGGGAAGCTTAAGGAAGCTCAGACATTATTACTGAAACTACACATCATTTATTCTCTGACATTATCAAACATATTCTCACAGCATCCAAGAGCACGGTAGACTCCTAAGAAAATGATTCACTGTTACACTTGATACGGCGGGAAAAGGGAAGAGAAAAGAACTGGACAAGCTCAAAGATTTCTGAATGCATCTAAGGGCACACATCAGTTAGAAAATGGAAAAGATTCTTACCTACTGTAAGTTTTGCAAACTCATCTGGAAAATTCTTTTCTAACCATTGTCTGCATTTAGTGACATCAGGCATGTACTCGCAGTACTAGAGGAGAAAGGGCACAGGAATGTTGTTAGCAGAGTCACTATAGAATGTGTCACAAATACATCAAAATATATTTGCTGTCAGCTCAGCCATTTCTCCTGAAGATGACTGAAAACATACACTGTACTACCACAGAAGCAACCTCGTGTCATCCTAAAGATGACAGGGGCTGAAGCGCAGAACTACCACAATAAAGAAAAGCCAGGAAAAAAAAAAGATCACAAAGAATCATCATAGTCTGGAATAATGGGATAGAAATGAGAAACTTGGACAAGGAAAAAAAAGTGAACTCACCTCTGTTGGTAATGAACAGACTGGAGAAAGAAGGGAGGAAAAAAAAAGAACAGATTACAAAAAGCAGCTCTCCACTTACAGCTTTAGAGTTTAATTCAAAATGTTATTTTAAAGTTGACTTCCTACGTTGTAACTTCTACTTAGACCACACACTGACTCAACAACCAGATTAGTTTATTGATACCCCCCCACATTTGGGTTTTTTTCTCTCATTAGTCATTTGCTCACACGCTCTACCTTAGGACAAAACTATCACTGCAAGAGCAGCCACTCCGTGAAGGAAGGGAAGGAGATGCCTACAGCTCTGGAGAAGTTACAGAAACTTTGGTGGTCTAGGTTTGCAATAAAAGCTGATCAAATAAGTCTCTGGTTCCCTCCTTTCTGCCAGGCCATCCTCATAAACAAGGCATGGGAACGACCCTGGAGAGCTGCCCCTTCAGCACTTGCCTCCACAGTAGAGAACCCGAAGAGGATAGTCGGCATCTGACCTGGCACCGCTCCTTACATCTCCTCTGCAGTCAGGGACCACAGGCTCAGCTACATCGGTGGCCATGTCCCAAGCCTGGAGGTCACAGAACGAAAAATCAGGACCTAAGTTCTGGGTTACACTTATTCACATCTTTCCCAACTCAACAAGAATCCTGGAGAAAACGCAGAAGCCCCCCAGGACCCTGGGAGCAAGCGGGATGTGTGCGCAGGGGACTGGGAGGCAGGATGCTGCCCGAGCTGTGCCCGGGCGGTGAAGAGCTGAGGGGAAATGCCAGGGTGCCAGAGGCACGGCAGGGCTCAGGGGACGGAAGGGAAAGGCGGGAGATGGCCACAGCGAGGGGGAAGATGCTGGAGAGAGTACCAGTGGAGATCCCGAGTGGGTAGCAGGGGGTGAAAGCGAGGGCAGGCGGTGGGGGGGAAGGAAGGAAGGGCGGGCAGGGCGCGGGAGCACCAGACGCGGTGGAGATGGCAGACATGGCGGGATCGGGGGCAGAGCTGAGGGGAAGCGGGAGCGCCGGGTCCCTGCGGAGGGGCAGGTGCGCAGCGCGGGGAGCGCGCCGGGTCCCTGAGGAGGGGAAGGTGCTGAGGGACACGAGCCGAGGGGGATCCCTGCGAGGGAAGGCAGAGCCGCGGTACCGGAGGGCAGGGAGGGTACCGGCGCTGGGGAAGGATGCCGGTAGCCGCGGGGGGAGGCCGGGGCAGGCCGCCCACCGCTGGGACGGGGCGGCGCGGGAAGGCGAAAGGCGGCAGGGGCGCGGGGTTACCGGGGAGGCCCCTCAGGCCGCGGCGGCGGCGGCTCCTCCTGCGGCGGCGGCTCCTCCTGCGGCGGCGGCTCCGACACACCGCGCGGCACGTGCGCCCGCCCCCGCGCCGCCGCCGTCTCGCGAGAGCCGCGTCGGGGAGGAGGGCACGCGGTTTGAACCCGCCCGCTCGCCGTACTCCGGCACGCGAACTCCCGGGCTACCGGGGTGGGGGGGGGGAGGGTTCCAACGGCACGTGACCAGGCGAGCTACGGGCCGCCGGAGCGGCCAGTTACAGCCGCTTGCGCCGGTGCGGGGAGGCCGCCGGGCCGCCCGCCGCCATGCCGCGGTACGCGCAGCTGGTGATGGGCCCGGCGGGCAGCGGGAAGGTGAGGAGCGGGCTGAGCGGGTGGCGGCGGCGGGGAGGCGAGACGAGAGCGGCGGCTGACGGGCGTGTATGTGTGTGTGTGCCTTGCAGAGCACTTACTGCTCCACCATGGTGCAGCACTGCGAGGCGCTGGGCCGCGCCGTGCAGGTGGTGAACCTGGACCCGGCGGCGGAGCAGTTCAGCTACCCCGTCATGGCAGGTGAGCGGCGGGGGGAGCGGGGCTGCCCGCGGCCACCTCGGGGCACCGCTGTCAGGGACCGGGATGTCATAGGATCATAGAATGGTCAGGGTTGGAAGGGACCTTAAAGCTCACCCAGTTCCAACCCCCCTGCCATGGGCAGGGACACCTCCCACCAGAGCAGGTTGCTCACAGCCCCATCCACCCTGGGCTTGAACGCTTCCAAGGATGGGGCTTCCACCACCTCTCTGGGCAACCTGTGCCAGTGTCTCACCACCCTCATGGCGAAGAGATTCTTCCTGATGTCCAACCCGAATCGACCTCTCTCTAGTTGTAATCCATCCCCTCCAGTCCTGTCACTGCCCCACAGCCTAACAAGCCCCTCCCCAGCGTTCTTGGAGCCCCCTTTAGATACAGGAAGGCCACAACAAGGTCTCCCCAGAGCCTTCTCCTCTCCAGCCTGAACAACCCCAACTCTCTCTGTCTGTCGTGTCCAGTTCCTCCCCCCTCACACCTCGTGTGTCTGTTGTTCCAGACATCCGTGAGTTGATAGAAGTGGACGATGTCATGGAAGATGAATCCTTAAGGTTTGGTCCCAATGGCGGCTTGGTGTTTTGCATGGAATACTTTGCCAATAACTTTAACTGGCTGGAGGAAAGCCTCGGGCACGTGGAGGATGACTACGTATTGTTTGATTGCCCAGGTAAACAAATGTCAGTGTTTTAGTGGTATTTTTTCCTACGCAATATACAATTTGCTGTAGTTTCTTTTGTTGCTTGTAGTAATTCGTGCATTTTTATTTATTTATTGGTGTTATTAACAGCTGTCAAGAGTCCCAGCTATGTAAGAAGTCAGCTTGGTCCCAGGATAACCTGGGGGACTGCACCGACTTCTAATAGCATCATGTGGTGTGGGAACATGATGGCAACTGCTGACTAAAGCTAACTGGAGTCAAGGGATTAAAAAAACCCTTTATTCCTTTTCCACTTCAGTCGAAGTTGATCCAAATGCAGTCAGAGTTGTCTGAAAAGATGCTTCCTTTACAGCTTTTATTCGCATTAAGTGTAATGCCCATATTTATTTAACTGATAACTGTTCCTGTTCACTTTTCCACATACTAATATCCAAAGTGTGTCCCAGGTCAGATTGAACTCTATACACATCTACCAGTGATGAAACAGCTGGTGGAGCAGCTTCAGCAGTGGGAATTCCGCGTCTGTGGAGTTTTTCTTGTGGATTCTCAGTTTATGGTGGAGTCTTTTAAGGTATCCATTTGACATTGGTTATAAAAGTTTGTATTGATAGAAGAACAAGAACTCTGGGCAGTTTAGGGAGCTGGGTTTGCGTAGCCCAGAGGAAAGAATGCTAAGCCAGGGGAGATGTGATTTCTGTCTTCAGCTGCCTCAGACACAGGTTGCAGCAAACAAAATTCCAGTTGGATATAAACTAAAAACTCCTGCCCTGCAAGAGTGGTCAGACTGGAAGAGGGGCACAGGGAGATTGTGTAGTGTACCTTCACGGAGTTACTCGAAACCTGACTGGGCAAAGCCCTTGAGCAACCTGACCTGACTTTGAAGCTGGCTCTGGTTTGAGCAGTGGTATGGAAAAGATAACCTCCAAAAGACCCTTCCAACCTAAATTCTTCTGTGATTCTATGAGAGCTTTCTCAGCTCTGCAGAGAGCAAGCAGGCCGCTTGCCCCATCTAGCAGCAAGAATCCTGAGATGGGCTTTGAGTTTTGAAACGGCCTTTTCAGTGACAGATCCGCATTTGAGGCTCTGGAAATAAGATGGCAGATGGGAAGCTCAGCACCTCCCTCTTCCAGCAGAGAGAAGGACTCCCCACTGGACAGTGTGTCCATGTTTCATATATTCAGTAGATTGGGTCTGTGTTAGAATGTCCTGCAGGTTTATACTGTGTTTTTCTGTGCTTAACTCCATCATTTCTCATATTCCTTAAGTTTATCTCCGGAATTCTGGCAGCACTCAGTGCAATGATCTCTTTAGAGATTCCACAGATCAACATCATGACCAAAATGGATTTGCTGAGCAAGAAAGCCAAGAAGGAAATAGAAAAGTAAGTTCAAAAAAGAATATATATTTACTCTGTAGTGCAGTATCTTGAGGTAAACTCCACTCAAAATTCAGTCTAATGTTTCCCACAATTAAAACATACTCTCTTGGAATAGAAGATGTGTTTGTTTTCTATTGAACATACTCTTTAAGTGTCTGGGTAGGATGGTTACAACTTAAGAGCTAAAAAGTGAGCTCCATGTTTGTACTTCTCTCTGGATTTTTCCGTAAATAGTTATTTTGAAGAACTTAGGTCATTCTGAATGACATTTCAAAGTACTGTACCTCAAAACCTAAACTGGAGGAGATCCTGTCAGTGTTTTGATACTGAACATACTGAATTACTTAGGTGTTGCTTTTACCTTTGTGCTGAAATTACAGAATTGAAGATTTTCCCTGGGGTCTTCCTCAAAACTTTCTTGAGTATCCAAGTGTTAGCAAAAATGCTTCATTTTTTTTCTACTATCAGTCATAATCTGAGATACTCGAGTACTTACAAAAACTACTTTTAAACATTTTAAGCTCTCCTGATAAGAAGTTTGTTCAGATCACAGAAAGACAGATGGTTTTGGTAGCTGTATAAAAGCACAATGCCTCGTTTGCTCTGTGGCCAAGGGATCTTTCAATGTTAACAACGACTTTGTTTCTCCCAGGTACTTGGATCCAGATATGTATTCTATGATTGAAGATTCTACAAATATATTAAAAAGCAAAATGTTTAAAAAACTGACTAAATCTATATGTGGGTTGGTAAGTATATTGCTTTTTTTAACTGGTACCCTCAAATTCAGTCCTGTATTGATAAATGATGTTGTACAGTCGCTACTTCATTGCTGTTATGGATACTGTATGTACTATGATAGTTCTCCCCTCTTTGCCCCAAAACTACATATTTACCCATCAGACTTACTAACAAAGTTGGGATCTAAAAGATTCTCAGGGACTTAAGCATTTTACTTTTTGCCTATTTTAACTCCCTTTTTGATTGATTGACTTTTTCCTCAGATTAGCATCAGATTCTTGATAGTAATGTTTGGATTGTAGCCAATTCACTGCCCGTGGATCCTGTTTTATTAGTTATTTTGGAAAGTGGCTTTTTCTGCTGCATAGAACTTGCTTGATAGGCAGGTGCTGTGAGTGGGGAACCGCCACAGTCTGCAGCGTGGTTTTAAATAGTACGTTAGCAGTCCAGACAGGGAAGGCATAAGCGTGGGTAAGGAAGTGGCTTAGAGTGCTGTGACTGACTGAGAAATAATTTACTGCTTTTTCTGACTAATGTCCTTTGAGTCCTTTCTCTAGATCGATGACTATGGCATGGTTCGGTTTCTGCCTTTTGACCGCTCTGATGAGGAAAGTATAAACATAGTTCTGCAGCACATAGACTTCACCATTCAGTATGGAGAAGATCTTGAATTTAAAGAACCGAAGGTAAAGTACCTCTGAGGAGAAGGTGAAAAATCACAAAGGATCCATAATACAACTTGTAATATAAATCTGGTTCAAAATAAGCCATGCTTAGTCAATGACAACGCTTTATCATCTTCATTTACGATTACAAAAATGAAATCCTTTAATATCACCTTGCACATGTGGACTGTTTAGATGGTCTGTGTTTCAAAGTAAGGCTTTTGTTTTCAAATGTAAAGGAATTTTAAACTTCAGAGGTTAGAGAAGATCATTAAAGTCACTTAAGATTCCTTCCTGCATGACTGTTCCAAGTCCCATGATAGTTCCATGTTGAACCCCCGTGTTGTATATGAGCTATAGATGAGGAATCTATTCTGTCATGTGAAATCCATGACGGAACACTCCTGTGTTCAGATCTGTTCCAAGCCCTGTCTGGTTTTATTATTCAGCTCATAAATCTTAAGGAACAAGTCTAGGAATCCAAGGAACAAGTCTAGGGGTTTTATTCCAACTTGTAATGGTTTTGTACTCTTTAAGAAAGCAGGATACCTGGATCTAGATTTTGACCCGTGCAAATTCAGCTCTAGAAGCAAATTGCATTTCAGAAAGTTGTGCTACATGTTTTATGAAACCATACTAGAGCTAATTCCTGTTGTGGTTTCTAAAAGAAAACGTGACAGAACAGACAGTGTACATCAGGCACTAGGGAGAAGTCAGGTTTTTACCTTTTTTGTTTTGTTTTTGGCAGGAATGCGAAGAAGATAAATCTGCTCTTGTAGATGAATACTTTCAAGATCACGTGGATGAGTAAAAACTGGGAGGAAAATACCCTGCTTGTGTTAAAAAATTAAAAATGAAAAAAAAATAACACCCCTACACAAACATACTTGATGTTTTCTCTGTAAGATAACTAATATTTATAGTGAAGAGTGAGTTATATGGCCTCATAACTATTTTAATAAACAATTTCTATTCTTATGTGTGTGTGTGTTATAAAGTGCATATGAAAGTTCCCCACAAAGAGATTTCATTTAAGCAGAGGAATGCTTGGAAAAAAATCTAATTAGTTGCAAAAGAGGCAAAGCTGAATGTAAGTACATTGTAATAAATATTTATCTCCAGTAAGTAATAATAAATAAGGCTTTTTTCCCATGAATAAACAGCTCCTACTATAGACATACGTTACCTCTGCAGTACAATGCGTGGTGCTTTCAGAGAAGCAAAACTTCAGCACATCTCCAAAGAACACACCTCAGTAACTAAATACATGTAAAAATGGTCTTGGGAATTTTTCAGGCAAGAAACATCACTTCTGGAATAAGGCATAGCTGTTGACAGACTGTTGATACTGGATAATAATTCAAGCCCTATGGGAAAACATACTGAATTTACCTCTAATTTATAGTTCTTTATATATACAGACTGTTCCTAGGGCATCTTGAGTGTTTCAAGACATGTTTTATTGCTTCTCCTAAAATCTCTTAGTCCACTTTATTAGCTGAAGTTCAGGATGTGGGGGTTTTTTGCTGCTTCTGTCCAAGCATGTATCAACTTTTCCTTAACTTTAGGGAAGGAGATCCTGGAGTTTATAGGAGCAGCATGGTTGGTTAGTAGATGCCTGAGTACAAGGATGCCCCTTAATGGAAACTACAGCAAGGAGTGAATACTTGGAGGCAACAGCACTTACCTAAACCTGGGATGTGATCACATCTTGGCAGAGTTCAGTTCTGTAGTTTCCAGTCAGGAAGGTGTAAATTTTTTCTTATTCAGCAGCAGGGTTGTCCTTCATGTCTGTTTAAATAAATGGTTAAATGGTCATCCTCTTGATATGGTGCTTATTTTTGAAGTAAGGATCTGATTTTTTCCAAAGCAGGCAGAACAGGGAGAGAGGTTCAACAAAGCAGCAAATCCTGCATGTCTAAAGGAAAAGGGCCCCCCTGAATCTGTGTAAGGAGGTCAGGGAGGATTGTGTGAGATCTTTTAAACAGGAACAAAGAAAAAAATGCAAAATAACATGTCATGCGAGCTATTTAAATGGTTTTCCAAAGCTGGGTTCCCAAAAATTGCCATCCTTGCAACCTCTACCACCAAGTCTCACGGTTCTTGGCATTTCTACAGCCTTAGTCCTAGCTCCAGACAATTTCTGAGTGCTGAGACTTCTGTTTTTGTCATTGCAGTCACCAGGAAGGTGGAAAAAAGTCAGCTCTTCAGAGCTTTAAAACATGGGGCCAAAAGCCCGGAGTATATTTGGTTTTTAATAGCTATGATGTAGGTTATCTTCAAGACGGGACAAGTCTTTCTGCCCGCACAGAGCTAATCACATCGTAGCAGGATCTGCTCTGGCTGAATCAAATGACACAAACATTGGGAAAACTTTGATGGCTGAAGTCACCTCTGGACTGGCACATCCTTGGGATGAGTCACCCTTGTAGCATATCAAAAAGACAAACCTTGGCCTTTCTAGCTAGATTACTTTGACTCACCTTCCAAATCTCCCTATTTTTTCTCCTTGACTCATGAGTCATTTACCTGGGGACAAATTCAGCATGCTGGGTCACTGGGAAGGTTATGGCTTGATAATAACAGGAGCATGCACCTTACAATAGTGCATCCCCCCAGAATTAACGTTTGTACCCGTTCTGTGCCTCTACACCGAGTGCTCCACGCAGAGAGATGTGCTTTGCACGTCAGGTCAGGGCAAGCGATGCTCAGGAGCACGCAGGAGAGCACCGGCTGCGAGTAAAGCAGCTTGCCAGGGCCAGGATCTCACCTCTGCCAGGGCCAGGAGCTCACCCCTGCCAGCACCAGGAGCTCGCCTCGGCCAGCTGGGCACCAAGATGTCAGGGTGTCTGGAAAGGAAAAGGGGTGGCACAGAGCGACCGAGGAGGGGTTACTCGTTGCGACGGCCGCTGCAAAGATAGAGGGGAGGGGGAGAACTCCGCGGAGAAGGAAAAAAGCAAACAAGCGCCCGCCCGAGCGCTGGCGGGAGCGGTGCCTCCGGGGCGGTGCACGCTGCGGGGCTCGGCTGCGGCTTCCCCTCCTCGCACCGCCTCTGCTGCCTCATTTCCTGCAGCGCAGGCAGAGCAGGAAGGCTCGGCTGCCAGCTCCTCTTCGCTCCGCTCCCCTCCTGCCCGTTGGCCTGCCCGTCGAGATGCCGGTGAGGGGACCTGGCAGCCGGCGCTCGGGCAGCTCCGGGGGGCGGGGGGCCGGGCCGGGGGCCGGGAGGATAAAGCGGGGCCGGCCTGAGCTGGGGGAACGGGGCTCTGCTGCCAGGGTCTGGCCGTCAGCAGCTGCTGGAAGGGGAGGAGAGAAGCTAGGGCTGCAGGGAGCACAGGGAATTGCTGTTTGTGAGCGGCTGCTGCAAGGCCAGCGCCCTCCTCCTCCTCCTCTTCCTCTTCCTCCTGCTGCCAGGGTCGGGGGAAGAGGGCGGTGAGAGCTGCGTTTTGCTCTGGTTCCGGTCACACCGCCTTCCTCTGGTTCAAATCACCTGCTATTCTGATAAGGGGCGCTCACCTTCCCCCCCTGTCCCCCCACCCGGCCCCCCTCGGCTGTGGCCAGGTGAAGGGTTCCCAGTGGGAGTGGCTGGGAAGCACCTAAACCTAAACACATCACTTGGGAAAAAACAGGTTCCCAGGAAGGATTTTGTTGGTGTTGTTTTACTTACACCAGTCAAAATGGTCTGTGAGTGTGTGGCTGTAAAGCCTGGCTTAGTTTATGGTTAGTATCTAATATTATTAGGTAGACGTGGAAATAAAATACATCTATTTTTAATGACTGGGTAGCTAATGAACTCTGCAGTGCCCCACAATTTCGGCAGGAGAGCAGGGCAGCTACCCCCCAGGACCTGGCAAACGGTGATTGTTTGTGCAAGGAAAACATGCTGGAAGCATCATTAATGGACAAGACTGACTCCTGTTTAAGGAAGACACGGGGGTGTGTGATCAGATGTGGAAATGTCCATTTTCACTAGCATTTGGACACGGAAAGGTCTGCTTTCAGTAGCATTACTAACCAGCCTTGCCCTCCATCTCTAGGCGTACCACTCAACTTTAATGGACTCGGACACCAAGCTAATTGGGAACATGGCACTGTTACCCATCAGAAGCCAGTTCAAAGGCCCAGCACCTCGGGAAAGTAAGTTTATAATAATCTCTGAGCTCGGCATCATCTCCTGGGTTGCCCCAAGCCAACCGTTGGAAAAATGGTGAGAGGAGTCACGGGTTGGAAATGGAGTGTTTTGCAGTTTATCGAGGAAAATCCCAGTTGTTTCAGTAATTAAAGCCTACATTTACTATTCTTGTGCTTCCTCCTGTGCTCTTCGGTAGGGTTTGAGGAGGGCGTGGTGCTGTGAGCCCTCTGCTGTCAGAGGAAGTGGGAGCTTTAGCTACAGAGAACTTGTGCTTTGGGTCTGCGGCTGAAGACACCCGGCTGCTCTGAAGGACAAGGAGTAGGACAGGCAGCACTTTAGGGCAGGAGGCTTCAGAAATGGGAGTTAGGGGCATCCCAACACCCAGTATGGATTCTTCTCCAGCACATGAAGTAGCACTGCCCAGGCGTGTTCCCCCTGGTAGCGCAGAGACAGGAAATAGAAAGGCAATGTTGCTGGATTTGAGCAGTCTCGGATGGTAGCAAAAGCAGGGGAAAGTCTCAGGTGAGCTGCTCTGCCCACCCTCCTTTTTTTTTTTGTGAAGAGAATAATGGAGTTTATCCCATCGTGGTGTTGTCCTTTCTCCAAACCCATTTTTGTGTCCTGAGAAGACTTCTATGCTCTTAAAACTCTGGCAAATTACTCAACTGGTGGGAAAGCGGGCAAGTGCTGAATTGCTGCTGTTGGTGAAATGAGAAATGACAGGGGAAGGAGAAGGGAGTTAAAGCTCCTGCTGGGAGTAGGAAGTGAGAGGGAACTATTACAGTCTGAGCTCACCAGTGTTTCACGTGGCAAAGGCTGTTTTCTGGTACGTCGTACTGTCTTCTGCTTGTTGTAAATACCAAGGCTTTAAAGCCTTTGCAATAATGCTTAACTTGTGTATTTCAGTGAGTAAAAGTTATGACCAAACGTAGTATAATGGTGAACTGTTTAACTCTGTATTTCTTTTTTTGTTAGCTAAGGACACAGATATTATAGATGAAGCCATCTACTACTTCAAAGCTAACGTTTTCTTCAAAAATTATGAAATTAAGGTAATTTTTTGAGATACTGTGCATATAATAGTTCTTTGGAGGGTTGGTGCTGTGAATATAAATTTATTTTCAATGAAATAATTCCACTAGATTACAAAAACTCCCCTTCCTCCCACTTAATTTTCAAAGTTGAATTGTAAGTCCCTCTCTCACGGGGAGGGCAAAATGGCTCAAACTCATTCCTGTTTCAAATCTTCATCAGTTCTATGAAGTCTCCTTAATCTAAGAGTGGCTGAGCTCCGTGCTCACTCTTGTTTTGCAGAACGAGGCTGACAGAACGCTCATCTATATAACCCTCTACATCTCTGAGTGCTTGAAAAAGCTGCAAAAGGTAAGAAAAGGGAATTTCTCTGTGGGAGGGAAACTTGAGTCTCTTGTGGGGATTGTCCTCAGGAAAGGATTTGCTGATATTCTCCTCCCAGTGTCACAAATGATCCTGTTCAGCCCAGTTGTCAGAGCCACAGATACTGCAAGGCTGTGGAGACGTTGTGTTGCTGTTCTCAATGAGTTTTTGTGTGTTACACATCAGTAAAATATTTGTGTCTAATGCTCCATCAGCTTGTTTGTAACTGTTAATCCACTGTTTGCCTGGTTCTTCCAGTGTAACTCCAAAGGCCAAGGAGAGAAGGAAATGTACACACTGGGAATCACTAACTTCCCTATCCCTGGCGAGCCGGGCTTCCCGCTTAATGCCATTTACGCCAAACCTGGCAACAAGCAGGAGGAAGGTAAGGCTGGTCTGGCACCTCTGAAGGCTTCCTTGGCCTCATACGTTAGAAGCTGCATTTCTGTGACCACAACAGTTAAAACTGAATCTTCTAAATCTGCAGTTCTGTCTTCTGAGGGCAGTGAAAGCTGTATTTCTGACCTCAGGGGCTCAGTGACACCCCTGGATCCACAGATCCAATAGAACAAATGCATAAGGGTCTGAGTCTGCCTTTTGCACCAACACAGTCACTAACTAAACCTTGTAATGGAGCCCAAACCCGCTGCCACGCTGGCAGAATAGGAACCCCACAATAATGAGCAAAGAAGAGAACACTCTGGACGGTCTGTTTTGCTGGTATAAATATCATAAAAATCCCAAGTATGGCTGAAGTTGAACAAACCAACTCATCTGGCCGGCGAGTACCTGCAGATGGGAAAATTCTCTTCCTGCTACGCTCGGTTTGACCCAGGGCCACCTCCTTTTTTACACTGGTTTCTCTGTGCTGTGTTTCAGAGGTGATGAGGGCCTACCTGCAGCAGCTGAGGCAAGAAACCGGTCTGCGCCTTTGTGAAAAAGTATTCGATCCTCAAAGTGACAAGCCTAGCAAGGTGAGAGCTCAGCACGGGCACCGCAGATTTAATGAGAGGTTTGGTGTTTTCAGGAAGGTGTGGGGAGCAGCGAGAGGATAGAGAGGAGGGATCAGGTGAGGGTCACTTGGGCACAAGCTGCCCTGGTGTTTACAAGGCTCGTGATCTAGCAGGCTGCATGTTGTCAATACGTTTAATCTGTAATGTGGTGAGACAGCCCATGCCAATTTGGGTTACTTGAAAAAGCAGGACAGTAATAAGTGGTGTCTGGTTCAGCTCTTCAAAGTATTGCGTGTTGCTGTTGGCTGGGTTTTCAAATGGAAGTTCACAGGCATGAGAGATGCTGTTTATCTTCCCAGGAGGTTCTGATTTGATAGCTGCTTTGAAGTAGACCATTTTGCCTCATAGCCAGATTAAAAAAAAAAATATATATAACTAATCAGTGCATGTATTGCCTCCATATTGCCTTCATATTTCCTGGGCAAATGTGACTGCATTTAACACTGAAATTGTTGAGGCTAATTTAGTTTCAAAGGCATAGCTACATCCTTTTTTTTATATAATTATATTGGAATAAACCCACTGGAATAAACAGTAAAATTAAAAGACATAGGAGAAAGTAGAATGTCCTTCTTTAATTCATGGTCTTATAAATTCATTGGGTCCATTCCTGTCTTCTTGTTCTAAATTCCACTAGAAACCAGCGTGGAAAACTGTGCAAAACTGGAGCCTTAACATTTGTTATTTGTCAGAGGTTGAATTGTGTTTATTGCATGGAAACCACTTCTGTGTATTTCCTCACTTTGCGCTTCCTTCTGCAGTGGTGGATCTGCTTTGTGAAGAGACAGTTCATGAACAAGAGTCTGTCAGGTCCTGGGCAGTGAAGAGGCAAAGTAGCAACAAAAAGAAGCATTTCCACTGCAGGGTGTTTTAAGTATTTTGCCTTTGTTTTGGATACATTTTGTACTGAGGAAGAATCAAGTGCTTATGAACAAAAAGAAAACCAAAATGAAACAACAAACAACCCACAAACCAGTCCATGAGGGATAGAGGGAGGGAGAGCAAAAAAAAATCATTTGAGCAGTGTAAGCAATTATTATTGAGCTGGTGCTTAATAAGTGATTTCTAACCTGCTGTTTCAGATGCGAGCTGCTTTATTGTCAGTGGCTGCAGCTAGCATTTAAAACAGGGCTTGTACTTAAAGAAATGGGCTTGCCTGTGGTGCAGAGGGAGCTGTGTAATTGCTCTACTGGCTAGAGTCTCAGTATTGTATGTCCACAGAAAACAGACCTCTCGCGCTGTGTCGTCAAGTGCAGTGATTTTTACTTTGTTTTCAATAAACTTGGCTTGTAATTAATGCGGTGACTACTTTAGCCTTCAAAGAAGCTCTTTTTTTTTGGTGAAAAGACCCTCACTGTGAAATGGTAATCAGTAGGAGGCGAATCATTCCCTCTGAAAATGGGATGAATATGGGGGCTGGAGTTCGTGGCAACGTACCTGGTTATTTAGCAGGTCTGCCTCCGCAGAGCCGTGCTCCATTGTACTGAAAATGCCTCTAAGGGGTGACACCAGCAGCTTACAGAGCTTGGTCTGATGGCAGAATCAGTCCCACACGACCATCGCACCATACTGGCAAGAAATGGTTGTTTGGATCAGTCAGCTCCTTGAAGACTCAGAAATCCCAGTGCAGTTTATTCAGAGTTTCTCTGTGTCGATACTCGTCTCACACCATACAGCACCAACACACTTCTTGTGTTCAGTTTAGTGCAGCAATGCTTTGCTGCTCTTGTTGCAAGGTGTATTCCTCTCCAGGCAGCACTGATGATGTGTTCAAATGGGAAGCTCCCACCGATTTGATTTTTAGTTAGTGTTTTGTGGGGTTTTTTTTGTAATGAAGGGGGAAAAGAACCCTTTACAATTAGCTCTCCTTTCAGCCCATGCCTTGTACTTGACAGTGGCCCTCCCGAGGCGTTTCCCCTGGTTGTGGCCCAGAAGAAATCTAGGTTTTTGTCGAGTCTTCCTCCTCGGTTCTCTATTTTTACAGGCAGGAGCTTCATTACCTCGGGCACCTCTGTCACGTTCAGCTGCCGCAACCAGCAGATAAGAATCTATCAGGACATAAACCGACCAGATTCGAGCGCTGTGCGGAGCCGGGGAATACATCGCTTTCGCAAACCGGCACTAAGCCGAGGAGGGGTCCCTGTGACCCCTGGTGCGAACCCCAACCCCCTCAGCCGCCGCCGCCGCTCCTCCCGCCCTACCCCTTGCGCAGACTCGGGGCTGCCGGGGTCCTTGCTGCGGCGCGCGCACAGCCCGGGGCTGCCCCGCCGTGCGCCTGTCGGGGCGGCGCGCCCGCATTGAAGGCAGCGTGGCGGGCAGCCGCAGCTCCTCAGGCCCCCTCGGTGGCGCCATTTTGGAGTAGCGGCGGCGGCGGTCTCGTCGCGCTCGGCAACGTCCGTGTGTCCGTCCCGTCCCGTGCCCCTGTTCCCCACCCCGCCCTTCATCCTCCTCCCGCTCCTCCCGTTCCCGCCGCCGGGATGAGCGTGGTGGAGCACGTACGGGAGATGGCGGCCGCCGGGCTGCACTCGAACGTGCGTCTCCTCAGCGGGCTTCTCCTGACGATGAGCGGCAATAACCCGTGAGTGGCCCGCCCGGGAGCGGCCGCGCCGGGTGCCGCGGGCTGACAGCAGCGGGGGTGCCAGGGACAGGCCAGGCGGCAGCTGGGGGTCTGGGGGGGCTGTGTTTACGGGCAGGGAAGGAGGTAGTGTCAATTTTAGAGCTGCCCCTCCCGCCAGGCTCCGCTCCCCGTCCCCTCTGGGGATGAATCCTGGCTCTGGGGGCAGGGGGACAACACGAGGGACCTGGCAGAGGTGGGGCGATTTTCTCCTCCCACGGGTGCCCTGTGCGGGTCACGGCTCTTCCCCTGACCCCTTTATTTTTCAGGACTTCCCTATAAGATGTCATTTTACAATGGGTTTTGAGGTACTAATTGAATCCAGAATCCCTTCCTGAAACCCCAGCTCTTCCAAGTGTTGTGTAGACCTGGCGGAAGTGTTATAAAGGGGGGGTTGTAAAATGTAGGAACGTGTGGGTTAGGACCAGGGTAGCTCTACAAGGAGCTGGGTTGCCTTCGAAGCTGGAGGCTGTTCGAACAAGATTGGTTTTAACACACACATTGACAATGTGGGGTTTGTTATGGAGGGTGGGGGCTGCTCCTGCAGGGCCAAGCAGATAAACTTCAGTTGTTGTTACTGGTGAGGTGTCAGGAATGGTTATTACCTTTGTTTGAATACAGATAAAATAAATTGGCAAGATAACACCTCTGTGAGGAGATAGTACCTGTGACTCAAGGGTCCTTCCAGCATAGCGAAGAAGCAGCAGGCAGAGGTTGGAAGTTGAAAGCAGACAAACCAAAGCTCCAGACACTTTGGATCTGTAAGGTCTTTGTTCTCACGCAGTCAGCAGGTCTCAGCCTTTCTCTGCATTTCTTCTAGGGAGTTGTTTTCCCCATCTCAGAAATACCAGCTCCTCGTATATCACGCAGACTCTCTCTTCCATGATAAAGAATATAGGAATGCTGTAAGTAAGTATACAATGGCCTTGCAGCAGAAAAAGGCATTAAGTAAAACTTCCAAAGTAAGACCTTCTACTGGGAACGCTGCATCAACACCCCAAAGCCAGGTATTTAAAAATTAGCTAATGTGCTTTACAGTTGCTGTTGTTGGCTCAATACTGTAGCATCAGACTGCAGATTTCTCATGCAAAATAAACAGAATTTAAGGCTAATTTGTTTTGGAAATGCCAGTGTGGTGTTTTCTAATGCAAAGCTTAATATGGTCTCAAACATGAGGGGTTTTTTTTGTGGGTGTAGTTCACACTTTTCCTTTGAAGACAGGAGCAACCCTCAGCAGGTTGCACTCTTAACTTTCTGCAGTGGATTTTTTTTCAACATAGTGCAAACATTTCAGGAGGGAACGTTATTCAGTTATTTTCTGGGCTAAAACAGCGTTGTACTTTAAAGTTTCTTCTTTTTATTTCAGTGTTTACCCTCTGAAATTGAAGTGAAGTATAAAATGGCTGAATGTTACACAATGCTGAAGCAAGATAAAGATGCCATTGCTATTCTTGATGGGATTCCTTCCAGGCAGAGGACCCCAAAGGTTAGTTCTGGCAGCCTGTCACGAGTCCTTGGTCGGCGTATCTTGAATCTAAAGGCTGGCAGCTGCTCAAAAAGAACACAGCCTGTAGATATAATGGCATTTGTCCTGGTAATTGCTTTTGTATTAGTCAAATTTGGAAATACTTCCTAATGTTTAAATTAGCTGTTTATTTGGCCTCTTTTCTTTACGATTTTGTATTCCCTCTGTTAGGAAAAGTTCCAAGAAAAGTGAAAAGAGTTAAACGTTTGTGTGCATCTGTGTTTCTGGGTGTGCATCTTTGTTTCTCTGTGTGCATTACCTGGTTAACTCTTTGGTACTGCACGTGGCAGGTACAGGATTTTGCTCATGTATGAGGATGTAGAAACACTTTATTTATTTTTCTTTATTCTCAGAATTCATGAAGTATTTTTATATCCTAGAATCATAAGTAATTTAGGTAATGTTAACTATTTAGGTCCTGTTGTGGTCTGCAGTGCCAAATGTGGAGTCTTTGCTTGTTGGCTCTGTTATCTCCTAAGGGCTTAAAAGATTAACACATCAGGTCAATCAAGGATGTTTCATGTTAACAGTGTTCCTGTATCACGCTCACGCTGTCTGTGGCTTAGACTCCAGCAATGTCAAACCTGTGCTGGTCAAAGACCAGCTTCTGGGGCAGATAAAGAAGGAAAGATTGAGCAAAGCAAACTTTTAACCTATACACAATAGTAAAATAAAGTGTGGTAGCAGGAATCAGCTACTTGTGGTGTGTAGAGGTCAAATAATCTCTGTTCTTTTATCAATCATGACCTCATTCGGGGGATAAATGGAAACTTTCTCTGCCTTCCTAAGTTAATTCTGTCAAACACTTCTGTTGATATGGTGAGATGAGCTGAAAGAAGCCTGATGTGATCTATGTACAGGCCCTTTCTAGCATCATATATAAAGACTTGCCCATCTTTTGACTTACTGTATGCAGACAGTGAGATTTCAAGATGCACTGTGCAAACACAAAGATGTAGAAGACTGGGAAAGAAGAAACCGTTTCAATTTTATACTATGTAGTAGATTGTAGTGATCTCGGAGAGCAAGTCCTTTTTGTCTTCTGCCCAGAACAGGAGGGAGGGAGGCAGATATGCTTGAAGACAAAGTTGTAACCTTTTCTTCTTGAGGATCTCTCCTTTCTCATCTTTGACTCTACCAACATTTCTGTTGCTTGTAGATCAATATGATGTTGGCAAATCTATACAAGAAAGCAGGTCAAGAGCGCTCATCTGTTACCAGCTACAAAGAAGTGCTGAGGCAGTGCCCTTTAGCCCTCGATGCCATACTAGGTAGGTGTCTTCACCCTTCGTGTTTCAGCATTAAACAGCATTTTCATTTGAATTCTGCTTGGGACTGGGTAACTCTCTCGCGTTTGTGCGCAACGCCTACGTTACGTGAATTATCAAAGGCATTATAACAAGCTGTTAAGGGATGGAGCTTCTGGTCTTCAGACAATGCATTTGTTTATAAAAAAACTGGTGGCTGAAGTGGGTGCATCTGCTGCTCTGAACAGGTTTGCTCTCGCTGTCGGTGAAAGGTGCCGAAGTGGCCTCTATGACGATCAACGTAATTCAGAGTATCCCTAACTTGGACTGGCTTTCCGTGTGGATCAAGGCTTATGCTTTCGTGCATACTGGAGATAACACAAGAGCGATAAATACCATTTGGTAAGAGTTGAAAGAGCAGGATGTAATCAAACACTGTATTAATGTTTATGTGTAATTGTATTTAAAATGGTGTCATATAAATAACAGGCTTTTTTCTTTCTCTTTTTTTTTTTTTTTTTTCCTTAAAGCTCTTTAGAGAAAAAGTCCTTGCTGAGGGATAACGTAGACTTACTGGGGAGCTTAGCAGACCTGTATTTCAGAGCTGGAGATAATAAAAACTCTATTCTAAAATTTGAACAAGCACAAATGCTGGATCCTTACTTAATAAAGGGTGAGTAGATCCTAAAAGAAAGTTCACCCGGTGTAACGATCTGATGAGCACCATTAGAGTAGCAGCTACAGCCAGAGGAATATTGTACGTTGTCCTGCCTGGCTTTCAATTCAGAGTGTTCATACAGAAGCTCTGTATTGAACAGTTACTGGTCATTGCACAGTTTGAAGTAGGTGTTTGTGGGTTTGGTTTTCCTTGTGGTGGTGTTTTTTTATTTGGTTTGATTTGTTTGTTTGTTAGTTTGTGGTTTTTTGTTTGTTTGTTTCTTGTTGCGAGTCAACTTTCTGATTCTTGATGATTGTTCTTAAAATCTCTCTCTTTAGGAATGGATGTGTATGGTTATTTACTGGCACGTGAAGGTCGACTGGAGGATGTGGAGAACTTGGGCTGCCGTCTCTTCAATATTTCTGATCAACATGCAGAACCCTGGGTGGTATCTGGGTAAGTTGTTTTATTTCCTTTCTTATCTCGCCTCTTGATTTGCTGCACACAGTGGATTACAGTTGATACAGAAAGTGCTTTTCTATCTCTTCTGCTCTCGGAGTAACTTAGATATTTAGAGGTAACTAATTTATTTGGGTTGTTTTCTGTATGTGTAAAGCTATTAGGGTTACCCCACTTGAGCAATAACAGGGATTTATTAAATAGCTCTAACAGTTAATATTCATACTGCTTTTTTTTTAAACTCCTGAAGAGTCTTATTCCCTGAACATATATTCTTAACTTTAAATAAAAGAAGTAACCTGCAGTTTATTTTTTTTCCTGCTTTTAAACTTCTGTGAGTGTGCACAGATGGCACATTTACGATCCGCCTCGTCTTTCCATAGGTGTCACAGTTTCTACAGCAAACGATACTCTCGTGCCTTATACTTAGGAGCCAAAGCAATCCAGCTTAATAGTAACAGTGTTCAAGCTCTGCTGCTGAAAGGAGCTGCTCTGAGGAACATGGGCCGAGTGCAGGAGGCAATTATACACTTCCGCGAAGCCATACGTCTCGCTCCTTGCAGGCTGGATTGCTACGAGGGTGAGTGAGCTGAAGCTGCTCAGCTGTACAGTGTCGGCTTGGTGTGAAACGTGGCATGTTGATGATGATGAAGCAAAGGGACAAGCAGTTCTTTTCTCCTGCTGACTTCCTAGTAAATAAATTTATTAGTACCTGAAAACCTATAAAGGTCTGGTAGAAGTGGTTAGATGAGGGATACTAGAGGATATGTGTATTTGTAAGAACGATCTTCAGAATGGACTTTTTTATTGTTTTAATCTGGATAGATTAAAACAATAGATTAAAAGAGATCTGGGTGTTCTAAGCTGATTACTTGTAGCTGATGACATTAACTGTACGGTTAGTTCCAGTCGGAGCTTCGTTTTGTCACATTTATTTAAATCTTGTTGATCTCAAGATCAGCTTCAAGTAAATAGTAATTTCTGAAGAGTCCAGGTGAAATATTCGTATCTTAGTACTGGAATTGGACAAAAGTCTTAGATTAGTTGTACGTAATCTTAGCTTTTTTTTTTTTTTTTGGTACCTGCCTGTAAATAAAAGCGAAACCATCAATTATCTGTAGAGTGGATGTGTTAAAATGTATAGAATCACTTTCTCAATTGAAATTTTTACTTGCTTATTGGAGTGTCAGGTGTTTGAGGTCTGAGTTGAGGACGGGGTGAGTGCCTGCAGTGCTAACTTAAAAACTGAAATGTTTTCCTCTTTATATCATCAGGTCTCATCGAATGTTACCTGGCATCCAACAGCATCCGTGAAGCCATGGTCATGGCAAATAACGTGTATAAAACTCTGGGAGCAAATGCACAGACACTCACTCTGCTGGCAACAGTCTGCCTGGAAGACCCGGTCACTCAGGAAAAAGCGAAGACGTTACTGGACAAAGCGCTAACGCAAAGACCCGATTACATTAAAGCTGTGGTAAAGAAAGCAGAACTTCTTAGTAAGTTTCTTTTTGCTTGTTTTGGGTTTTGTTTTCTTCTTTCCCCTCCCATGTCGACTTATTTTAAACATACATGGAAGAGTGTTCCGCAGCCTCACCGGTGAGAAGAGTATAACAGTGGTTTTAAATCCCCAGGCTGTATCAGTTCTACCCCGAAGGAAAAATCATGGGAGTTCATTTCAGTAGCACTGAAAACGGTGGCAAACAAAATGTTCTGGCTTCAAAGTACACGCAGCTGTGAGTGTAACAGTTACTGCTACCAAAAGCCATTGTCTTAGAGTGAAATTTTGCACAGTTTATCACTACTAATCCCTCCTGCTGAGGCTTCCGAAGGAAGGCGTTGTGATGGCTCTGCGTGTATGCTCGTGACTTTATAGGTTGATCCGATCTATGGATTTAAACTGCAGTTTTGCATACAAACAGGTAGAGAACAAAAGTACGAAGATGGAATCGCTTTGCTGAGGAACGCTCTGGCTAATCAGAGTGACTGTGTTCTGCACCGCATACTGGGGGACTTCCTTGTAGCTGTCAACGAGTACCAGGAAGCGATGGACCAGTACAGCATCGCCCTGAGGTAAAGCACAGACTCAGCTTGCAGTGTGTTTGTAAGAACCAGTGATTAACTAAATAAGAACTTGAGCCACTAATTGATCAGGATGTGTATCAGAGGTAGCTTTACATTATTCTCCCTTAAACCAAACGCAAACGTACAAATGATGTCCTGTTAATGAATTAGTTGGTCATAAATAAGCTTCTGTAGTGAGAAGTACAAAATTGTAGAGACTGCCTTCATGCTAAGCACGCACTAGACGTGCAGTTCCTTGAGTAATGAAAGGATTAAGGCATTGATTTATTTATAGTTATTAATGATTATATAGTCCGGCACCTTACGATCCATTCCTTTGGAAGGTGCTATGGAAGAATGAGCTATTAAGTAAATTTAAAGTAAATTTAAATCAAATTAACATAACCTCAAATGTTATTTCAGGGTGTTACCATGTTAAATGTTGCCAGCTTTTGATTACAACAAGTTAACTTTACCTTAAATCCAACACATTTTGTCCACTATAAACTTAAAAGGCTTAAATGGATCAGCTGGTTTTTTTTTTCTTACACATAATATATTTGGCCATTTAAATTTTTACTCCTTTCTTGTTACTTTATCATTAGTATTGTCTGGAAGAGTTGACTTAAGTTTTCTGGAAGAGTGTGATGTTTAGATAAGCTCATTCTTGAGGATCAAAACTGGTTTATATAGAGATTTACTACTTGGTGTTGCAGTCAGCCTGAGGTGAAGTTGCATCATCTGCTGAACTGCACTTCTTGATGATGTTAAGTGGGAAATGCAGACAGCAAGACGAGGGTTTGGTTTGGTTTGTCTTTTTAACAATAACATTGCAAATAAAAAAAGAGAAATAAGTATGAGGACAACGCTTTCTATTCCTTACTTTCCACAGCTTGGATCCAAATGATCAGAAGTCCCTAGAAGGGATGCAGAAAATGGAAAAAGAGGAAAGTCCAACAGATGCAACCCAGGAAGAAGATGTGGATGATATGGAGGGAAGCGGGGAAGAGGGAGACTTGGAAGGCAGCGACAGTGAGGCAGCTCAGTGGGCAGATCAAGAGCAGTGGTTTGGGATGCAGTAACACCCCTCACCCTGCCGCGTGCTTTGGCACTGGCACGTACCCCTGCAGCCTTTCTTTGAAGAACATAAACTATGATTTTTGCAGTAGCAAAGGACTGGGGTTTTTTTTGTTTTGGTTTTTTTTTTCCCCTTTTTTGAATAGACTTTGAAACCATGTAATCATTCTATGCATCTCAATGCCAGGAAGATTCTTGATGCTTATTTATTGTGTAAGGGACTAAGTGTATTGGAGGTTGTTTGCAACTTTGATTTCAAAGAATTCCAGCTAAAACTGAAAGCACTAGAATCTGAAATGTGTAATGAGCCTGTTTATGACGAAAACGATGTTTGAATTCTCTCTAGGGCCCAGTGTGCGTGATCGAGCTGTAAATATGGTGGTTTGTTCTCCTTTGGGGAAGGGTCTTCCTCTCGTTTGTCCGCTGCCGTTTGGGCTCACACTCCTGTAGAGTCTGGGGAGGGGGTTGTTGCTTAGGTGCAGCTAAAAGCAGCACTTTTCTCCTGCTGTGTTTCTTGAATCAATTTGTCTTTTTCTAAGCAGTGTTCATTGAATGAGTCTGTCTTTTTTTAAGGCATTACATGTGCTGTAAAGGAGAAGTTTGGTACCCCAGGCAGCTTTGACTTCCAGGACACTTTTGTAGCTGACTGATTTCTATGTGTACAGAATTGAGCCAGTGTTGGAGAATTACAGTCACTTCCTCAATCCTTACTAAACCCTGTAATCACTTAAAAGTCTGTGCACCAACATTTATTTTTAAACTCAGTCGAGTTCTATTTCTGTATGGTACTAAAAGGTTTTAACAGCGGTGACTCAAAGCACTTCTCATTCACAGCACTGACGTTTCAAATGGTATAAAAAGGATTCATCCCTCTGCATTTGCCTCGCTGTAGAAAGGCTGTGTATGCAAATAGTCATATTGGCTTGGGTTTGCCACGTTTGCATCCTTCATGGTTTTGTCAGGGAGTATCTGAATTCTTCTGTTTTTCCCCTCACCTTTGAAACATGCCCAGCATTTCAAGGGCAAGCTGCTTTGTGTAATCGAGAAACTGCTTCAGTTCTGTGGGCTTGATGTGTGGGAGGAAGAATTACTTCTTGCTTTTATTTTTCTTATGGTTCTAGTTTCTTTACTCTCTACTAAAACAGGCGGTTTTATCTTTATGTTGGCAATTTGATTCGTTTGGAATCGGTTCCGTTACCACAGGTATGCTGGAGCACACGGGCTTCTTGTACAAAGCTAAAAGGTAGTTTTGAGCCTGCAGAGGAAAAATGGCTCTTTGATGCAAATACATGACATGGAAAACAAGCTTCTCCCTAGTTGTGTAATGCAGATATGGGTAAAATATCTGTCCCTCTGTCATGGGTGTTAATATCAATTAGAAAAACACACAAAAGAAAGAATAGGCAAATTACTTCTATTATCATCTTATTTTGGAAATATTTTGGGTATGTTGCATGTTATAATGGAGGAGTCTAATAGTTTATCCATCTAAAAAGGGAAAACAGCTGGGTATCTGTCCTCTCTGGAATTTTGTGGGCTTTAGACTTTGCAAACTACCAAACTGACTCGCTGTTAGTTGAAGGCTGTCCGGCAAGAGCAGCAGAGCGTGTGCTGCTGTCTGGGTGATGGAAGTGGCAGAAACAGGAACTGCTGTTCCGTTAAACACACCAAGCAGCCACGTTCCAGTTAGAGCAAGAGTCCTCTGAACTGCCTTCTGGGCTGTGAGGGTCTTCATCCTGTTCTTCTGTGAAGAATCTGTTTATGCTGTTGCTGCATGTTGCAGTGGGATTTCAGCTCACGGCACATCGTCCGTAACAGAAAGAAATACACAAGTACAAACCAAGTCAAAGCGTCTCTTTTTCTTTTTAAAAGAAAAAACCAACCTACTTTGTTTTCTCCTCACAGTGGAGCATTCCTCAGCTTGTGTTCTGCATCTGAACGCTGGGGTACTGCAGTAGCTCTCTGGTTGTATTCCAGGCATCCGTTGTGGATGAAAGGAGGAGATTTTGCTGTTGCCACACTAACGAAAGGACACGAGGTATGTGATGTGATGTTCTACAAGCTGCTCAGCCATTTTCTTCCGAGTCCCTTAAGCAGGTCATTAATCCCAGATGGAAACCACTGGCCTTACACGTTTCTCTGAGACCTTTACACAGGACAGGAAATCGGAGTAATGCAGTTGTACTAAAACCATTTCATTTTGTAGATAACCTGATAATTGCTCCTTTTAGAACAGATGGGAAACTGAAACCCCTTCAAGATGAGTGTGCTGTAAAGAAAACGCTGGCGCGCGTGGCTTTAGCAAACGAGTCCAGGTACGCCTGAGAACCTTAAAATAGCTGTGAAAATAAGAGTTGTATCCTCACTGCTTTGGTTTTTTTGAGAACTTGGCTTCTTTTCAAAGTGAAAAGTTCAGAGAGATCCTGCAAATAATAACTCTGAAAGTGCCTGATGTATTGGGGTTATATAGCTTGTGCATAGCCTTTGCTACTGGTTGTACAGTGGGTGAGTAAGGAACTTTAAGATGCCGCACGTGTCGAGCGCGTTTGAGATTATATAGATGGATATATTTAGCACGAGCTTGAGAATTCTAGAGGGATTCTTGCCTATTAATGAGCCTTCATTAGCGCTCTAATTTTAGAATCTGGTCTCTGGTTTTGCAGAGATCTTACACTCTCAAATTCAGTTACTGGTATTCTAGTTCAGGGAATTAAAACAATTAGCCCGTAATAAGCAGCTGACCTCATTCTGTCCCTTTGTCATGTGCTGTGCTCCCAAGATGAAAAGATCAGAACGCTGAAAACTGAAGTTCAGGCGATGTCAAATCTGTGATGTAAGCTCCCCAAAGTGAAGTGATTTGTAGGTGAGGCAAGAAAAGCTGTTGCCATCCTGTTGTGTGGCATGGCACTGGCATCGCCGGGGCTGGGTAAGGATGGAGAGCCTGTGTTTGCTTGAGATCCTTGAATTTAAATCACGGATGTCATGATAAGTTTTAATTCTTTCCTACTTTGCCATAAGAAAGGCACAGAAGTGATGCAAAGGGACAGAATTTCTTCAGACCTTGCGTGGACTTGGGTAAGGGCTAGAAGAGTTAATTTACACGATGAGGCCAAGAATTACCTAAATAATGCACGGTCTGCAGCAGAGAATTTGCTCGTGATTTATTCTGTAATGTGCTGCTAACACCTGAAATCCTGCAGGATTTCTGCTTCTGATTTCCACATTTTGGGAACGTGAGAATTGTGAAGCAGAGATAACAGAAGGAGCTGAGGGCTGCTGGCCAGGATAAATGTTTTCTGTCTAACTGAGGTGCTTTTTCCTTTTCTGTTACTGCTGATTATAGAAATATTTTTGATTAATTAGGACTTTCTTTTCCAGTAACTGTCTTCCTCATTAGGCCTGTGTTTGTGTGGTGACTCTGCCCGCCTTGCTTTTCAGGAGCTCAGTGATGTGGAAACGGACCCATCCAGGGCAGAATCAGAATACAGCTTTTTTTTGGTAGTACCCAGCAGAACCCAAGTACACTGCAGCTGATTTTGCTGTAGTTTTCTTCATCAAAAGGATCCATTGTGGGCCTGAAGAATGATTCCCCCAACACATTACATTCCTGTACTGCCAGGGTGCCAGTTTGAAAAGTAATCCTATGAAATGATGTCTGAACCCACCTCTAAAATATCCTCCCACCCTTCTTTTCCTTTTTAACTCTGCACATCTTTTTGCTGCTTTTTTTTTTTTTTCCTACTAAATTTTTAAATCCTTTACCTGTTCACTTCTTAGTCCTGCAAAAGGTTGGTTGGTTGAAGCATGTCAAGGGGGAAAAGGCAGGAACTGTAAAGCTGTTGTTGAATTGTTGGAACCCTGGCCAGAGGCCTGGGTGATAATTAATGTGTTTGTGTCGGTCCAGTAACCAGACTCCAGGGGGCAGGGTAATGGGCTGGCCTGGGCAGGGGGAGAACTGCTGCAATTCCTGCTGCCTTTCTAGGACCCACAGCCTGGTTAGAATGTCATTTGGATGGCAGCCAAGAGGAGGCAGGGAGATGCCTAGAGCTGGCTTGTGGGGTGAAAAGGAAAAAAAACCCAACCCCAAACAATAGTTACTCTGAAACACAGCTGAGGGAAGAGTGTTATGTGGAGGTTCCCCACGTGAACGTTTCAATTAATGCATTAAGTAAAGCCCTTTGGCTGCTCTGTGGCTGTTGATGACAACAACAAAACAGAAAGAATAATTATGTTTGCACTTGCTGTCTTCAGCCTGGCGCTTACTTTGCGAACCTTAATGGTTGTGTAATGCTGGGTATGGAATGTGCAGGGGAAGCCTCCGCTGCGGTGGGTCACCGACGGATGTTTACGCTGTGAGAGCCTCCCTTTCAAATAAGCTTCCCCAGAGAGGCCAAGGACTTGGTGAGTTTGGAGATCAGATTTCTTTTCCTCCTTTATCATCCTGTCCAAACACCGGTGCGGCGATGGTTTTGGGGATCTGACGAGAGCAGTGCAGTTCCTGACTTAGGAATTTTTTAAAAGGGCCTGAATTTTCTCTGGCTGGCTCTTCAGACAGTTCCATTTCTTAAAGGGCAGCAGCTGCCATCTGCTGAGCTGCCCGCCCTGCGCCGTGTCCTGCCCTGGTGGGGTTGACCAGAGTGGCAGGGAACGCTAACCTCGCGTTCCGAACGCTTGCCCGTGGATACTTGAGCTATCTTATTTTTAATCTGTGTGTTCCAGAGCCTTGCCTAGAGGACAAAAGGGAGAAAACATTCCACGATCTGAGACTCGGGCTTGATAAACATTTCTTAACTATTTACAAAGAACAAAAAAGTCCCGTTACATCCAAGTGGCTGGATGGGCAGGCTCAGCTCGGCGCACTCTGCTCGGCTAACGAGGGGCTCGGTGGTTTGGATCATCTCCCAGTTGGGCTTCCTGTGCTGGGGGGAGTTTAATGGTTGGCAGAAGTAGAGCTTACTTACATTGGCACTTGATCCAAGGAGTTGGGTTGATCTGGCAGCACAAAAGGGCTTGTTCCTGTGCTGGAGAGGTGGTGCATTGCCCCAGGCTTCGGTATAAAGGCTGCTAAGATGCCTTTCCCTGAACTATTTGTCTTAAAATTCCCTGAATTTTTGTTGTTCCTGCTCTTTTCCTAACGTTCAGTCTATAATACATTGTGTTATTCCTTGACGTGCAGTGTGGTTTGATGAGTTGAAGCTGGTAACTTGGCTTCATCCTCTTGGAATACTAAATAAGTTTTCCAGGAAACTTAAGCGTGATGACATCAGCAGAGCAAGAACAGCAGTCTGTGGATACACATCTTCCTTAGAGTGGTCTGTGTAAGCTGCCCTCCTTATGGCTCTTGGGATAAATGTTTATCTGTCGGGAAGCCAGCAAAAGCTGCCATCTGTGACCGAGGAGCTGTTTTGCCTTGTAAAGCTTGGCGGGATCCCGCGTAAGCAGTGATGGAGTGGGATGGTGGAGTTACCCCAGCCCCTGGTTTTCCTGCCGAGGCCCATAGTGAAAGTGTAGATGGGGGAGATGTTCATGTGGATCGAATTGCCTCCGTGGACCTGGTAGCTCCACGCGGCCTGGAATGCAGGTAGCAGATCAACTAACGCAGGGCAAGTTTGGCAGTACTCTGGCAAAACCCAGTAAATCTTATATTAGCCCAAGTTCTGGCCTGGGTCACTACTGGTTTCTTCTTGCTGCCTGTTACAAGAGGAGGAACAGGGTCTGGAGCTGGACTCTAACCTGTGCTCAGCTGCCAGGACAGTTCTCAGGAGGTAGGACAGGAGGTGGAGGCTCCAGCTAACCTGTCGGTGTCTGTTCTGTGGAGGATAATGTCACACTGAACCTCAGCCAGTTCGATAAGGCTGGAGGGCTCGGTCAAGTGTTTGCTCCCCTGACAGAAATAATTGGGCTCTGAGGAGTTTTAAGGACCTTCCACCCAATAATGCTGGAAATATTTGAGTTTCTGTGAAAGGAATTTAACTCTTCCCGTACTGTGCTTTGATTTCTGCTGTTTCTATTGCCCAGAAAGGGTGACTGGGACACAGACAGGCTCCATCTCCTTTTGTGCTATGGTTTACCATCCATGCTCTAAATTCAGGGGCTTTACGTGGTGGAAGGAAGAACATCCACAAATGTAGAGACATTTGCAGCTGAGTGCAGAGATTCCTCGGGTGGACACCAAGCTGCTGGCTGTGCAGGGAAGCGCTGCCTGTCGCGGGCAGGGCTCGGCTCGGCCGCTCCTCTCCCGTACCCAGTCTAGTCCCAGTGCCACACCCAGTGGGGATTGCCTTTCCACTGGGCTGTTAGCGGCGGGGGGAAAGAGGAACCGAGTAGCTCAGCGGGACGGTGCCAGCGGGGCTTTCGCTGCCGTGGAAGTGTCTTGGTGAAGACTTCAAAGAGCAACGCCCGCCGTGCAGCTGCTGAGGGGAGCTCTTAATCCCATTAGGCTTTAAGATCAGGCCGTCAGCAGTTCCATTTTGTGAAAGGTTGGATGTTGTCGGTCTTTCAAAGTGCATCTGTTGGATAAAAGCCCTTCTGCTTTAGACAGAGATTTCCCTAATGAGCACGTGGAACCCGATTGAAGTATAGGGAAGAGCTAAATGCTGAGCTGGTGCTACCGCTGCAGCTCTGAAAAGATGCGGAAGAGCAGCTTCAGGAGTTAGAGCAATTTCCAAGAAGAAGAGAGAAGTATCTTGGGAAGTCTCTGTTGCTCCAGGGTCTGCATCAACTTGAGGAGGAAATTCAGGCCTTCAGTTTTAGGTGCTTGAATTTTTCAACACCTTCATTGGCTCTGTCCTGGGCAGCCCCCAGCAGCAGCAGCCGCCTTCCTCTGGGTTTAATTACCCGTGCCAGCGTAGATCCCTGCAGCACACGCTGGTTCCCCGGGCTCGTTTTGCACATCGCGTGCAGCTCCTCGCAGTTGTGTTCCGGAATCTGTCTACGTGCTGCTGGGACGTGGGTAGAAACCTCAGCACTGCTGCTCAGGGAGGTGCTGGGAGGTGGGGAACTTGTTAAAGCAGGTTCTGAGTGGTTTGGAAACTTGGCCTTGGTTTCCGAGAGGCCACCTGTGGCTTGTGTGCACTCTGAGGGAGCGGAGATTGAGTCGATGCTACAGCGAGTTCCTTCTGGTTTTACGTCTTTGATCTGTGGGAGGTTTGGGAGCTGTGAGCGGCAGTGGGGGGTTTGGGAAGCAGCCCCTCCTGAGTCCATACTCTGGTTGAGGCTGAAATTCCCAAACCTGACGGCCGGTTTGTGAGCGCACGTGGGTGGCTGTGGCTTGGTTCTTGGTGCCGTCAGGTCGCTGGAGGTGTAAAGCCCCTCGGTGGGATGTCCTGAGAAGCTGACAGCGCCCACAAACCAGAGGCTTGGCAAAGCCCCCCAACAGCGAGGTTGTTCTCCCAGGAAGGGAAAGGACACCCATTTGAGGAGTTCAGGGGTGGTGGGAGCTTTCCTGCCCATGCTTTGCAAGCTGCAGGTCAATCTCATCCCGAAACTAAAGGCTCGTGGGCCCGTTCGAAGGGCAGCAACAAGAGAAACTTACTTTTGAGTCAGGGCTTCTGTCTGGGGGGTCCCTCCTCGCTGCGCATGGGGCAGCAGGGACGCAAAGGCCGGGCACTGGAGCTGTGTAATGGGTTAGGAAGGCCTGAGCTGGCTGCAGCTTGACTGCTGCGAGGCGCTGATGCTATCTCGCCCCGGCAGCCCAGGGCTGTGCCTTGCCTGCCTCTGTAGGAAAAAGTGACTCTGCCACCTGCAGAAATAGCAGGGGGGTTGTAGCAGTCTGAGCTGACTGGGTTCGGGGGGGTTGTTGTTTCTTAACTTTACTTGGGTTCATTACAGCATCCTCTCTGCTTCAGAGAGAGGCTGGACGGGACGCACCAAGCGGGTTTTGGAGGCTGACAACCATTCAGAGGTGCCAGGTCTGCAGGGACACACAGCCCCTTCAGGCTGAGCCACGTGGGGAGCGCAGCTCACACCATGTGTGCTGAAAGCTCCCTGCCTCTCGGCTGCTTTCCTTGGGCTCCTGAACATACCTGTATAAAATTGGCCTACACGTCCTTTCCTTTGCTGTGCCAGGAGAGCCAGACCGGTACATTCTACCTCTTCTCTTAATGGTGGTGATGTCATCAAAAGCCTGAGTCTGGTTTATGCGCAGGTTGGCGTTGCCCCAAAACACTAATTGAGATGGAAGCATCTGGATGCTCCCGTCACGCTGCACGCTCGCACCGGGGAAGGGAATAACCCCTACAGATTCCATTATAAGGGGCTAACCCTTCTAGATTCCGTTATAAGGGGATAAGCCTTAACAATTCCATTCCCACCAGCTCTTTTTATTAGACAAAGGGCAGGGACTTGACCCGGATTAGGCAAACGGCCTGAGCCTGTTCAGTTGATGTCCAAAGGCTTCTCTGCACGTCCCCAGGCTGAAGCTGCGGGGATGAAATATTTCAGAAGCCTTCTTCAGGTGCTTGGAGCTCTGCAGGCTGCGCTGAGGGTGGATCGCTGGTCTTTCTGCCCCAGTCCTGGGGTTTTTCCTGTGGCGTTTTCCTAGCTGAGGTTGCGAAGAAAATTTGCCATCTCCTCCCCCAGAGGCTTTTCTCATTTCTCACTCAGCCTCCTGGGGGTGGATGTGGGTTCTGGTTGCACACAAATTCACCTCGATGTCAAAATCAGGCCGTTTTCTGCCCGCTGTATTTAGAGTTTGATGCAATACATCTCTAACGGCCAAGAGCTTGAGCTGTGGGGAGCCGTTTCCTTCCACTGTGGCTGTCAGTGGCTCATCCCCTTTAGAGCCAGGGGTTTGCAGCGAGAGGAGGAGGAGGAGGAGAAGGGGGAAGATGAAGCTGTTTATCTCAGCATCTCTCGCCACGTTCTCTTGCAACCCCCGGGAGCAGCACGTTTTCTTCGCGTGGCCGTACTCCAAAGCATCCCTTGCAGTTCATTTGGCTGACTCGTTGCCGAGTTGAGCTTGCAGATCATAATTTAAAGAAATATTTTAAAGTAAGTACTGAGTTGGGGCCGTTTGCTCGGCAGGGAGGCGCTGGCTGAACGCAGAGATGCCGAAACCATCTGCGGAATGTAACTCGCTGTGACAGCAGCGCGGGCTGCGAGCGAGAGCTGAATGATGACTTCACATCCTCACTGACCTTTACATTTGGTGCCAGTGCCGGTGAGGAGAACTTCTGCAGGTTGAAAAAAGGGACAGCGAATCAGCCGGGCAGCAGGAGGAACTTTCACAAGGATGTGTCGCTACAAGGCGTGAGGGTGGAGGTCTGAGTAACTGGACTTCAGCCACCTTCTGCTGAGAAGTCAGCCCTGTGGGTTTGAATTCCTGTCGCCTCCTAATGAAAGCAAGGCTGGATGTTAGATGAGGGATGAGGTGCTACTGGGGCAGTTTCTTCTACCCTGTTCTGGATAAATGACTTTAATCATTTAGCTCAGGTGCCTGGAAAGCTTTTGGCTGTATTGTCCAGAGTGAGCCATCGGGGCAGAGTTGCTGGTGACAGGGGTGGTGGTGTGTGCTGAAGACAGGCTATAAATAAGCCGTGGGGAAGAGCTGCAGTTGGAGATAACAGCTGAGTGCTGAACTTGGTCCTGACAGCCTCAGCCCAGAGGTTAGGAGCAGAGCTCAGCCTGCTTCCAACAACACTACCATAGTAGGAAGCAGCCCCGAGCAGTTCAGCCCCACGTATTAATGCATCTTCCACCATCTTCTAGTCCAGCTAACACTGGAATTCAACCCCAGTATTTTTAAACCTCATGCTGTTGTCTTTGAAGGGTCTCGGGCGCATCACCTCATGCGGATAAGGCCGTGCTGCTAGCACAGGCTGGGGGGGAAGAGGCATTACGTTTAATTTAAAAGCCATAAATATGCAGTTTATGGGCTTCGGAGCGGAGCACTTACAGGACACATGGAAAATCCTGCTTTTACCCTGGGAATGCTTCAGCTCAATGCAGGCTCCTGCGCTGGGAGCTCACAGAGCAGCCCTGGGGCTGGGGAGTGGAATGAGCCCAGCGGGCTCCAGGGGGTTGCGTGTTCTGTACCATGGTTCATCTTCAGGGGGAAGAGAGGAGCAGCTCCTTCAGAGTGGGACAATTTAGGAAAAGGATAAAAATAATAATAATAATAAAAAAATGTAGTTGGGAAAGAAATGTTTATTTTTCTCAGAAGGGATTTTACAAACAATGGAGCATTTTAAAAAAATCGAGTGATCAAAGTACTTGACAGTGTCCCTTAAACACACACACAAGCCCCCTGGAGAGAGGAAATCACACCAGCGAGGAGGTCAATACTGCCGGAGGAGCAGCTGGCATCTGCATAGTTCTAGGAGGAAAAGGTTGCAATGGTGTTGGTGCTAATGAGTGGCATCCTGGCACTACTATAAGAGCGCGCCGCAGTACGCGCTACACGTGTACCTGCAGAGAACAAAGTGCATAAAATAACACGCCGAGTATGTATTGGAGAATAAATTTATTTACCTGATACAAATGAAACTAGGGGTGATGCTCCTTACTGTCAGCATGTAAATAGACACTTGATCGATCTTACAACTGGCACAGGCCGTACATGCAGTCGTGGGAGCTGGCTAAGTCGGGTGCTGCTGCTTTTTTTTTTTTCCTTAGATAAATGCATCATGATGTTTTTGTATTGCACCAACATCTGTCTCACTGCCTTAAGATTTAAATTAAGTTACATTACAGTGCAAAAGAATTTGATTTGCACACATGATGAAAAAGAAAAAAAAAAACACAAACCCCAAACCAACCCCGAGGGTATGAACTGGAGGCTCACGGTTTAACATTCATCTGTAACCTCGTCAATGGATTTTTATAAATAGGAGAGCATTGTACATAAGCTGTTACCAAGGAGGATGTTTGGATGGTACAATAGAGAGAGATTTGTCTACAACCCAAGGCATGCATTAGCTTTGATATTATACATTGTAGAAACTGACATTTTACATACAGGAATATGAAAAATCGGCCGACAGCTCCGCAATTCTTGTTCAAGGATAAACAAAACTCTTCTCCAATGCAGCACAGAAAGCAAACTTCCCTGGAGAGAGCTGCGCGCTGGGGAAGCTATATTGCACGTTTGTACATCTGTGTCATGAAGTCCTAATGGTACCACACGTTTCTTCCACAGAGAACACCATGAGTTTTGTTTTAGGGAAAGCAAAGAATCTTTACACATGATACATGCAGAAGGTTTGGTAGATGTGTTGCTAAAAACACATGCACGCAACAAAACAACCTTACATTTCTGCAAAATTGTTTAGGAAGCGATTACTCCAGTATTGCTGAAAAGGAAAGAAAGAAAAGGCATCAGTTAATGAAAGGATGAATGCTTGCTATCATTATACAAGCAAGACTAAGATCAACAGTGACAGAAGAAAGAATGTTAAGTTTGGTCACTGGCTGCTCTGTCCTTGAAGGGACACTCTCAGGTTACTTTGGTCTCAAAGCCTAGAACCCTGGGGGTGATGGCTCAGCTCTTCTGCAGGCAGCAGAGCTCCCTTTATCACCAGCAAACCAGCACTTCCTCCAGAAGACTGCGGTCACAGAATGGAGACAGTCCAGACAGCTTCTGCCTTCCTCTGCCTGCCTAGAGGCAACAGACCGGTCTCACTCGGGTGTAGATTTTAAGTTCCACTCTACGCAGTTTGAACTCCGGTTTTGAAGAACTTTACTGGTGGTTTTTCTAAGGCATTAGGTTAAAAGGTTGGCTCCAAAGTGACCTAACAGTGTCCCTTTTCCAAGTGACACAGCTCATTCCGGGAAGCAGTAGGAAAGCTTTGAAGAAGTCGTTAATCTACACAATCAAGGTGTAGGCAAAGGGCAGAGTACAACGTAGTAAAGCTACGACTGCACTTTCCCCCCGAGATACAGCGTACGGTCAGCCTCGGGTCTAGGGCGAGACCACTCTGAGGCCCTAGAGCTCGATGGTGGCCCTTCAAAACACTGCTTCAACACTACAAAATTTAGGCTCTCCTGCTAAGATTTGAAAATGCTTATTAATGTAATTAAGGATGTAATTAGCAGAGATTAGGGAAACGGTTAATGGTTAGAAGTGCAAAAAAAGTAAACAAGACAGGTGCAAGAGACAGACAACTTTGGATCGGTTTTACCTCCCTTTATCTCAGCAAATTCAACCGTCTTTGAGCTGCTGACCATGTATATACTGTCTGCATCGGCTGTGTTCTTGGACCAGTGACAGGCAACTGCTGTACTGCATTTTATCATCAGATTAAAAACTCATTTTCTTCCCATTAGCCTGCTCCAAAACAGCCTCCCTACAAACATAAGCCTCATAGTATTCTGACAGACCGGTATTACTTTTTTTTCCTGCAGCCTCTCTCATACTTATTTGCAGTAAGACTTTGGGAAACCAAGTATGAACTATTTTTATTGCTAGGATGCCAGCAAAAAGCTCGTTGTGTAGCTCACGAACAGCGCTTTGGATCGCTCGCGTTTGAAAGCAGAGAGGGCCTGAGGCACTACGAAGATAAAAGCCCCTGTCTAAATATTTGACGTACAACTGCAGCTGCCTGACCCTTTTCTTTGCTCTGATCTGGGCTAGGCTCAGAACGCTGAATTCACGAGGCTCACACCAAACCCTGCTGGCTTCCCAGGACAAACCAGTGTCCTTCCTGGTGTTCCATCGATCCCATGACTGATACTGGTCTTACAAACCTCTCCCACTAGAAAGTAAGTAGCGATACACGAGGACACCAAGGAACCCAGAAAAGGGAAGATATGGAAAAAAAATAACCCCTCTGCGAGATGAGAGCAAAGGGAAACAAAGTATAAAGTTACTTTCTAAAAACAGAGTGGGAGATAAAGCCTGGGGAGCTTTTGAGTTCTTTCTGCTTCAGTAAGTGCTTCTGTTTATACATTCACAGAGCTAATGCCATAAAACAGGAGGCACCTATTTCTATCCCCAGATGACCCTAGGACAGCGAGGAGGCTGGAGATGAAATACAAAGGTAATAAAAGAAATTAACCAAGAGTTTCAACTTGGAGATGTTGGCAAGTCTATTCTAAACTGGCAAGTCCTCTCTTCTTGGCTTCCATAGATAAAAGGCGAAAGAACAGCAGGATCTACACCATAAAGGAGAGTCAGTTCAGCTCTCGGGTTTCCTCCCAGTGCTCTGCTAACCCTGCACTGCTTTTCCGCAGGTTCTGTGCCTCAAAAGCCATCAGCCACCTTACACTGTTCTAAAACCAGAACCACACTTGAGCCACCTCCCACAGCCTACTCAACTGGGGAAGGGTGAAGACCGGCTCCCAGATGACAAGGAAGCGCACAGCAGAGCTATTTCAGGGCAGGGTGCTTCACTGCCTGGGAAGGAAGCTCTAACATTTGGCCAGTGCTGACCACACAAGGCAGGTATTGGTCATGTCACAGGAAACAGAAGCACTGAAAGCACAGCAACAGCTGCCACTGAGCCTGGGATCTTAGAAAACCCTGTCGCGCCATTTCTATAGGAAAATTTGGACAGCAAGACTGGGAGAAATAAAAGAATAACCAGAGTAGCTGGAGACTACTTGGAGTCTTTAGGAGCACCTTAACAAAACCTGTCTGATCCTGTAACCTCAGGAGCCTGGAGGGATGGCCACTGCTCCATCCACCCACCAGTCCTCCAGCTTTCAAAGGCAAACTCCAAGGAACACAAGGCCCTAGTGCAAGTGCCCGGAGACATCCGATATGAATGAGCTTTCGGATGTCAGTAGGGAAATCCATGACACAAGCAGCAAGATTCATCTTCAACACAGACAGAGATCCAACAAAGAAGTTGTTGAAGACTGAATTCTACTTATCAACAGTCCTTTTCCCTTTCAGCTTCTTAGAGACAGGGGAAAAAGGGGCTGTACAGCAGGACTGTTTGGCATTATCGACAGGAAGAGGATTGTACAAGAAGCATAGTCGTCGTTCATGGTGACAGACAGATAGGTGGCTTTGAAAAGCCCACCAGCATGGTGCTCTGGAGGTTCACACAGAACCAGTGTTCAAAGATTCAGTGGTGTTCCTGCCCTGGAAAAAGGCCGTTCGTTATGTTGGGAGCACACAGAACTAGCTTGCTAATATTTGTTTCCAACAAATACCATGCTTGTGTTGGGGTTTTTTTTGATCTCAAGGAATCCTAAATCACATAAGCTTTTAGTTTCTTGTTTCAAGAAGCAGGGACAAGTCTCCTATTGCTCATTTCTTACTGATACAGCAAAAGGCTGGCACAGGCCACTGGTTTCGGGGCCTGAAAAAAACCTTAGTCTGGCAAAGACAGGTTCTTCACACTAAAGAGGGCATTCAGCAGGATTTAAATGCCTACAGTTCAACGAGACACCTACTACGTCATCAGGTCCAGCTCCCCTGCCTGAGTCACTTCAGCATCAATTTAAACACGTCTATAAACAGCAAGTATTCACAAGGCAGTGGAATTGCAGACAGGGCCTGTGTGTTTTGACGTTAGCAGCTCTACTTGAAAGCTTGAAACCTAGAGAATTATCTCTGCTCGCTGGATTCCGGCTGGCACCAACAGAAGATAGCTTTTAACTCTCATTTTCCTCTATGAGGAATCAGAAAGCTGTTTGAATTTGGCTAAAGCAGACAGAGCCAGCAGAAGGTAACACAGCACCTGCTACTCTCCAAAGACATAGCAACCTCAGGCCAATTTTCAGACTATCCTTATCCTGCTGAGCTGACTGTTCTTTTGCCTTTTCAAATGACCACTGTACAAAGTGTTTCCGCTCACAGCGAACAACAAGCTGTTTTAGCAAAGAGGAGCACCTGCACTCGGGGATACCAGAGACTAGGGAAGGGTGCTCAGCTCAGGGGGACATCCCCTATTTTCAGAGCAGGAAAAAGCTTTGGAGTAAACCAGCACCTGACCACGAGTACCAGAGTGTTTTGGACACTAAACATTCACGTGAACAGCTGTCACCGTCTTAAGTTACAGATTTGTCCAATTTTATCTCAAACTTAAGACCAAAAGCTGTAAGATCTTGGGGCACTAAGGCTCCTGGATGCTATAAAACAAGACCTTAAAATACACTAAACCAAAGGCAACTGCTTTGCCTTTGGAATCAGTCATTTGAGCTTCAGACCACAAAACAAAGAGTCTAAAGTGGTGATAATAATGTAGCACAGCAGAGTTTGACAAAACACAGCATGGGAATGAAGGAAATTACTATTTATTCTTCAACATGTATACAGCATATGCTATTTTACAGCAAGTCACCACTGGCATGGTGAAATGGAAGAGAAATACTCACTTTAGTCGATGAAAGTTGGAAGGCATTGGAGAAAAACACCACAGTTAGGACTGTTAATGACTTACACGTTGTTGATACAGGACTGAATTTGAAAACATGCTTTAACATTTACCGTAATAATGAAGGTGGTTAGTGCCACATTAAAATAAAAATAGTTCTATACAATATGTTCAATTTGGTCATGTGCTATTTACAGATTTTACAAAAAACACACACGAGCTTGTTACTTCAAGTCAGGCTAACAACAGGCCAGCAGAGTAACTCCATGTATACAACTGATCATTAGTGCCCTAAGTGTAGGAAACCCAATTTTCTAGCTATGCAGTGCAAGTTATTTTTCCAGGTCTCATTACAAGTTTAGATCTTAAAGGGGGGGGTGGGGGAGAAGAAAAAAAAATAACAAGAACGGATCTGACACATGTAAATAAAGGTATTAAAACCCAACTTAAACTCTCTTTTGAATTAAAACAGATTGTGTTTGTTAAAACAAAAAAGGCTTGATTTTGATTTAAGTAGACAGAAGTAGCCCTCCCTATCCCTGCATAATGGGCAACACTGGCAAAATAAGGTCCGTTAACAATAAAATACATTAGACAAATAAATAATCTTTAAAAAAAAAAACCAAACCAACAACCCTATGCGTGTTGAGAGTATGGAAGAACCCCAGCAGGCTGCACCTGGAATGGTATTTTCTGCACGAGCAAGATTAGGCATACCTCATACAGAAAGTGGTGTAAACAAGGACAGTCAAGAACCAAGAGTGAGGGATCAGGAAGAGGGGAACTGGAGAAGAAATCCTGACTGAGGTAGCAGTACTCTCTACCCAGTGCAGAAAGTTCTGCTCATGAATCAAACCTGACTTTATGACAAATTAAGTTTGGATGATCATGCAGAAGACAAACAGTTACATGCTTTTTTAGTTTTAGACGACACACATTCATTCCCTAAAATCTGCTGCCAATTTAGTTTGATAGTGTCCGCTGGCTCAAAGGAAAAAAGAAAAATTTACTTTTTTTACATGATGAATAGACTATCGAACAGAACACTGTACATGCTTTTCATCTACAAAAAAATATTTGCATAAAATAGTGTTAGTTCTCTGTACATGTCAATGGACACTTTAACTGTGTATAAAAGAGGAATATATTGCCCCCACTGAAGTCAGAAAAAGCCAAAAAAACCAACCAAAAAAAAAATCTAGATTATGAAACCTCCATCACCGGCAAATATGTTCATGTGAAAATTCAGCAGAAATAGACAGTTGCTCTAAACAATAAAAAAAAAAAATTAAGTTAAACTTTTTCTTTGAATGTAAAACTCGTCACCATGTCAGTCAAGACCAGAACATATCGCTAAAGTTAGTGTCTGTGCTGTAAAGCCAGATAACCAAGGGCATAGTAATGAACACAAACGGCCAGGAAACTCCTTCGGTGCATGCTGACAAAGAACACGGTTTGGTGGCAGGCCGCACACTATCTTTACCAGGTTCCAGGTAGTTACGGGCCACGTATTTAAGTGTTTCATCCAACAGAATGACAGGTAGTGAGATTTTCAATACCATCAGCCATTGTGTCACATTCAAAGGCGTGATCTGGAAGATAATCTGGAAGAAAAAAAAAAAAACACAACAAGCAAGTGTTACATCTTTTCTCTCCCTCCGGCCCTCGCCTTAAGCTCTGAACAAAGGTTTTTGCTCTCTGTCTCTCCGAGTTGAGGGATGAGTGTAAAATACGTGCACTTACTGGCAGTGGTTCCACATAAAGGATAAGGAAGTGGAGTGACATGGACAAGCAAATAGCGCCCACCAGCCAGATGTTTTCCCACGGGGGCATCCTCATCAAGGACTGATTTTCTGATAGACTGCAAGAGAAACACGGTAGGTACGTGTACATCAGACAGCAACAGGAAAATGCATCAGCAAACCAGTTGGGAAGAGAAAGCAGCAGGGCAGAATCCTCCCCAGTCTGTTGTACGCCTGGGTACCGAGTGCACCTGCTTCTCAAGCTCTGGGCGTACAGAGGGTCAAGTATTTGCACCTTCCCTAATGCTTGTTCTTTAACTCCACTCTGCAGATTCCGTCTCCATTTAGGCTAGAAGAGGCCAAGGATCCAGAACATCAGATGTAGAGCAACATCTTCCTATGTAGGGCTACCTCAGTACACTTATATTTAAAGTTTATTTGTTTTTAAATTAACTGACCTCTAAGCTATTTGAAGAAAAATATCCTTGACATTGTGCTATTTAGTGGTTTCCATTTATAAGCTAATATTAATTGGCTAAACCCACACTCCCTTAGGGCATGAAAAACTATTTTCCATATCTTCAGCATTCTTATTTTAGTTCTCCTTGATATCACTTTATACCAACGTACGAGGGCTAATCTGATTGATTAAGCTCAGATTAGAAGTAATGGAAAATATTTCAGTTGCTCGTGCTTCGTACAATACCAGAGTGAATTGGCAGACTTAAAAATACACCTTATGACAAGAGATCTCAAATGTTACCCAAGAGAGTCATTTTGTTTGCACTACCAGGATTCAGAAAGGAAATATGACTCATTCTTCATTAGTTGAGCTGTCCCTCTACTAAGACTTCAATGGCACAAAAAGCAGGATCTGGGGTAAGCGAGGCAGCAGCTTCGGCTTCCCGTCTGGACGTACGAACCTGTTGAGAGCGTTGCACATCTCTATGGTCACCAGTACAGAAAGGGCCATTGTCATCGGATAGGGAGACTCAAACACCACACAGTCGATGCCAGAGAAGTCTGGATTGTCCTCTTTGCACTGCAGAAAATGGCTCTAGAACAGAACAAGGTGAACTCACTCCCAAGCTTAACTTTTAATGCGTAAAATAGGCAATTATGAAATAAGCAGCGAGTATTATGAAAACAAACCCTTCTAACAGGACTTCTATAAGCACTGGTTTTAGACTTTGGCCAGTTCTAGAAAAATCTCTGTTAGGCTTTTACTTACATGACAACAATTAGTTCTTCAAATCGTTTAGAAGCTCAGGTATCCCACCTTTTGAGCTTTAGTACTAAGACTAATTATGATCGAGTTTTACAATAGTGAGCCTGAAAACATCTCATCACATAAATTTCTGTAGCCTACCATATTTCTACAATCATTTCAAGTACCAGTGATGAAAGCAGCATGTACCTCCCCCTCCCCCCCCCAAAAGATATTAAACTGAGTAAATACCAGCTGATAAAAGGTAACTCGTGGACCACCATCAGCAGCAATAAACCACCAAGCAGCAGCACCCACTGTGGCAGCGCCAACATAACCTTCAAGAGAAAAAAAGTGCTTTTTTCAGTGCTGTGAGCTGTACACAACTTGCCACACTTCAACTTCTACCTCAAGACCTCCAGTACAGTAAAGAAAACCAAACATACAGTTATTCATCTGTCTCCTATGAAAGAAATCTGCTCCATCAGTTGTAACTTAAATAACCATTAAATTTTTTACTGGTGGGTAGGTTCTAATATCTGCTTATGGCAGAACTTAAGGCAAATAAGGGTCTCTTGGAGTCATAACTCCATTTTGAGATAGATGACAGAGCAGTTGTTTTCAGAACTGGAAGTAGTTCTGCATATGGCCTCAACAGCTAACTCAAGTGTGTGTTCACTAACAGCTGTCTGTGTTTTTTCACTCCCAATCCCACAACACACTCATCTTCCATCTGATGTCTCGGTGCTTGGAGATGAAAGTATTTCAGCCTAGAGTGAGTCAAATGGGAAAAGGCAAGTAGGTGGCTTCTTGAGGTCAGAGGTCGGTCTCAGCCCCAAGTTCATCTGTTCCTGAAGGGCTTCTCTCTTGAGGACTGCAATACCTGCCTAAGCTTACTCAAAATAAATAAGAGGAGCTATTACTACTTACATCCAATAGCTAGGTAACGGAAGAAGAGCCATCCGCTGATCAGTGGCTCTTTAGGGTTGCGTGGTGGCTTGTTCATGATGTCAAGATCAGGAGGATTAAAGCCCAGAGCAGTAGCAGGGAGACCATCCGTCACAAGGTTTACCCATAACAGCTGGACTGGAATGAGAGCTTCAGGAAAACCCAAGGCAGCAGTCAAGAAGATACTGTAAAAAAAAAACCCAACACCAAAGAGAAGCTTATTCTTGTGCATGCAGGTCAGTCCTTTTCACACTCAAGCCTAAGCCTGCAGCATCACTTCTCTTCTCTTGTGCAGAGTTATCCATTTAACATCACAAACTGAATATTCACCTAACTAAAATAATCCAAGAGCAAACACTGCTAACCACCAGCACGTAAGTAAGTTTTGAAGCATTATCTTCTGGCAGCTTCAGGAATTGAAGAGTTCCTGCTTCAGTCTTGCTTTTTCACCACCCTGGGTGCATAGGTAAATATATACATACACACAGAAAGGTTTGCAGGCCACTTTCTAAAAGACACTAAAACGTTTGCAGACGTAACAGCATTTTAGCACAAATGACCAAGCTTTATTTAGCTAGATTACTGCTAGTCCCTACCAAAATTTAATCAGCACGTAATTTTTACGGCTCCAAGCCTGTGTGAATAAATAGAACAGAAAGAATGGCTGCAGCAAGAACCATAAGAAGGAAAGCTTTAAAGTCTACAAGAAACAAGGCAGGACAATCGCTGTGTTATATTATTCCACTCTGGCAGAAAGTATGTTTTGGTATAAGCAACTGTTAGAAGATCAATATTTACATTCTGATACCAGAAATGTATTCTGTGGCACTGGGTCACCATTCTTTCCAAAGACACAGAAGACACTTTCTTCTGTAACTTGAGGTTAAACAAACAAACTTAGTCACAGATACAGCTTAGATATCTGAAATACTATCTCTTGCAGTATTTAAGGTTTGAATTTTCTCATTCTAGAGAATTATTCCAATCTTAGAAATACTTGTAAAGCATTTAACCACCTACTGAGATAGACTATTACATGCAATGCAACAAGAATCTTTTGGGGTATGTTAAAATTCTCCAGTAAAGAGTGGGCTAGAAGTATGCAGACTTGTCACAATCACAGTGATCAATTACCTGGAGAACCTGTTTCTCTGGTTTCGGTGAGGAATACTGGAAGTAAATAAATAACTACAAAAGACTCCATCATCACTACTCTAGTTCAAATTAAAACCCAGTTTAACCTTACCAAACAACTTCTCCAACATTGGAGGAGATCAAGTAGCGGATGAACTGTTTCATGTTGTTATAAATTGCACGTCCTTCTTCCACAGCAGCTACAATAGTTGAGAAATTGTCATCTGCTAAAACCATTTCAGAAGCAGTTTTAGCCACTGCAGTACCAGAACCCATAGCGATTCCAATTTCTGCTTTCTTCAACGCAGGGGCATCGTTGACACCATCACCAGTCTAAAATGAGAATTAAAAAAAACCAAATTAAATAAGGTGGGCACTTACATATAGGACCAGAGAGGAATTTTGCACTGGGTGTGGATTTGGATCTTTAAAAATCACTTCAGCACAGAACTATTCTGAGGTTTTGGGTTCAGGGAAGCATGGAAGCAACTGTTTTCCAGAGTAAGGCATCAGTCTAAAAGGGCATAAATTTGGGTTTAAACACAGCATGCACCTTTCAAACCATGTTCAGTTACTTACCATAGCTGTAATCTCATCAAAAGACTGAAGAAACTCAACAATTTTAGATTTGTGGGAAGGCTCCACACGAGCAAAGCAACGGGCATGGTGACAAGCATCTCTCTGGGCAGCAAGGGTCAGCTCGTCGAACTCACGACCAGTAAAGGCCTTTGTAGAAACATCTTCATCTTCCACAAAGATTCCGATGCGACGGCAAATAGCTACTGCTGTGCCTTTATTATCACCAGTAATCATAATAACTCGAATGCCAGCTTGTCTGCACAGCTTTATGGATGAAGCTACTTCAATTCTCGGGGGATCCAACATACCCACACAGCCGACAAAGGTCAGGTTGGTCTGAAACAAGACAGCAGACCAAATTTCAGTGCAAGATCCTGCAGATTTCTCATCTGACATTGCCAAAACCAATCATTTTTGCTTGCATGCTAACTGTGTCTCAGCACGGTGACATTTGGTTTTCCTCCTGTCAACAATATTCTGTGGTTCTACATTCAACAATTAAGAACCTGAGGTCTGTGTCATCCTGCCATTTGGTCCAAACCAGTGTACTCTGAATGATACACTTGCTCTTAAGTAGTTTCTTTTTCTTCCTGGAAGAGTTACTTCAGAGGGGTAACTGTTTCATCATACTGTCTTCACAGCACTTCAGCTCTGACACTGAGTTCAGACAGCTGGAGCAGAACTGAAAGATCACCAATCTATATGCACATTAACAAGCAAGAGGAGATAAATAATAATTTAATGCTTCTGGAATCACAAAGCTATGTGCTACCATCTACACAGTTTCCCAGAGCAGGACCACACTATGCAATGGGATCCTGCCTTTCCAAATGTGTATTTTGCTTCAAATGTACTTGTTTTATCGGTTAAGATGTGCTCCAGTTGTCAGCCTTGCAAACCCAACCTGCAAGCAGTCAAGCCTTTCTTTTTTTGTCAGCAGTGCCAGAAGCACGGAGTACAAGCCAAGAACTCTCATGCAACTGTTGTCATTCCCCCCCCCCCCCCTAAATCCCAGATACAGATTTCACTGGAAAATTACAGAGTAGCTAAGATTATAATCAGGGACAGAGCTGTAGCAGCTGACAGCATGGAGGCAGGGAAGGGAACTTGACCCTTCCAGCAGAAAATGGCTGGGATGTTTCATCACAAAATCCCCCAAGAGGTCTTGCAGTTGAGCAATGTCAAACTGAAAACCATGATAGCTGGAACCACAATGCAATTTTTTGGAGTATTTTTTAGAGTCTGTCTCTGAGAACAGTTTTAAGGTGTTATGAACCTGAGAACCTTATGTATATATGTAAAATAACACAATTTGCAGCTATCAGCTTATAACTGAATTCATTATATACTTTTAGCCAAGCAGCAGCACACATACCAGCCACCAAGAGCACAGTTTCTTCAGACACATATAATCTCTTCCTAAACTAAGCACTCCCTCCACACACGTGGCCTAACTATTGTGTCTGACATGAAAAACATCCAGAACAAGAAAATTCTCAGATGTAACTTCCTCAACAAATAATAAAATCTAAGGAGTCACCATTCTCCAGTTTGGGAGGGGAAGAAGCACTGAAAGGATGTTTTACTGAACTTACCTCATAGTTAATGAAATTTGAGGAGTCCTCAAGATTCATTTCCTCTTTTCTGGGTGGATTGTCATGGGTGGCCAGAGCCAAGCAACGCAACGTGTCTCTACCAGTTCCCCATTCTCTAATGACAGACATTATTTTCTGCTTAATTCCTGATGTTAATTGTATTTTAGCACTTCCAACACGGACATGTGTACACCTATCGATTACACCTTCAGGAGCACCCTGCAAAGGCAAAAAAAAAAAGGCTTAATAAATCCCCTTCCATTACAACACTTGCTCAAATTAAAGTCCTTCCTTCACCTTCAAGCTGCAGTTTGTCATGCTGTAATTTTTAGCATTGTACTGCTTTTGCAGCCATTCCATGAGTACCTTTCTCAAGCGAGGAACTGACCTTAACAAACATCTTGCTCATGGATGTGCGGCTCGGTTTGTTCGGTGTACAATAAACAGACATAGACTTTCTGTCTCTTGAGAATTCCAGAGTGAATTCCTTCTTCATGAGTTGTTTTATCACCTTATTAAAAAATAAAATAAAGGCATAAAAATGTATTTAGATAATACATACTACAAGACTCACTCCCCAGTGAATTCCAGATAAAAAGAGTACTGACCGAGTTGCAGGCGTTTGCACGTTCAATTCTAGAAAGTCCTTTCAAATCTGTGTCAAAAACATTCATCTTTTCCACCAGACAGGTAAGCGCCGTTTCTGTGGCTTCACCAACTTTTTCATACACTCCCTTAGCCTTTAGTTAACACAAAGCATACAAAAACACAGGGGTTTACTTTAAACCTCACATGAACTTTTGTCTCTGGTGGGTTCCAAGTTCCACAACGGGACAAAAAGCTTAAGAAAATTTACCATGGCTTATGAAACAAGCAAAGCTATTTTTAAAAAGCAGCTCTGAAGAGTATGATTTGTAGGAAATTTGAAGCCTCTCCTCTCAAGGCCAGCAGAAAAGGATGTCAGTAGTTCATCATCAAGCATTTAAGTGATTATGAGAGGCAGAAACCTTAAGGAGGCAAGGCAAAGCAGGAAAGCAGCAGTGCGTTCTACGCACCAGGAGATCGCCAAGTTCCAGATTACGCTTGCTGCCCGGCTTTAATTTTCTCACTGTTCCACAAACAAGTCATTCCCAGAATTAATACCTAAGAGGAGCTAAATACTCTCCCCTCTTGCCTACAGGGGGATTTACCACCAAAAGGAATTACACAGACAGATGTGAACAAACATTCAGGCTCAACCTCGCGCTCTCCGCTGTTCTAGGTATGTACTTACTTCATTGTAATCCAAAGAGGAATCATTACAGAGCGCACAGATCGTTGCCAGTTCCACAAGGCCATCATACTGGCTACATTTAATAAGTTTGTCATCTTTATGCCTTTCCAAAGGAAGAAAAGGGGGAGATTTAAGTTAGTCCTTTAGTATTAGCATCTCACCTTTTTCCTTTCTTTAATCCCTTTACCGTATTTCCATTTAGTACAATGTTTATTAGTTATGGACTTGGAACTACAGAGCCAGAAATTGTTGAGAAGAGCAGGTTTGAGAAAGGTGAGTTCTGAAGTTTAGAACAAAGAGAGTCATGAACGGAATTACATGATTATCATGAATTAGGAAACCTTAATTCCTCCAGTGACAGTCACACAGCAACAAGAGAAGAGCTCAGTGAAGAGACGTACACGCATTAGAGTATGCGCAGGACTCGCAGGGGAGTTCCAAGCAGGAGAGGGATACTGTTGGATCCCTTTGGAGTTCAACTTCCTTAACCTTACTGCATATTCTGCAGATTTACTGCCATGATTAAATTACTGGGCAGACATAAAAGGAGATTTGGCCTCTTTAATGTCTTAAAAATTAATCTGTAACATTAGTTCACATCTGCAACATTAATTAAACTGTACACGTGTGCTGTGTATCTCCTAAACCAATGAAAAGCTAAGTCATTTCACAATACAAATTCCATTAGAAAAGAAATACTCTTATTTTACCCCTCTAGGAGGGGTAAAAAAAGTCTGGTGGTAGAAAGACACGGATCACTACTCCATGAGAATTCACAACAGACGATGACATGTCCAATGACGTAAGCTTTTGTTCAGGCTCTTGTAGTACTGCAAACAAATCCCAGCGTTGTATAACACAGCATGGGAACAAAATGCATCTTAAAAAAAAAAACAAACAAGTGTAATTTTAAACTTCATTTTGCAGATAATTCCACAGCCATAAGCAGTGGCTTTAAACTCAACTCTTTAAACTTCTTAGGAGCTTTCAGTTCGTCACCTCACCTATCAGAGCCAATTCTTTCTGTTTTCACCTCTTCTGAACTTGAAAACAAAACCTAGTAATTTTGAGTATCCTTAACTTGTTAAAGCAGTTTTTAGCTGTGAGGTTTTTTTTTCCCCCCTTGCCTATGTGTTCCTTAATTTCTGAAGGATGGAGTCTGCGTCTCCAGGATCAGTTTCTGGATAAAGATTTTTTTTTTCCCCCTGAAAATTTCACGTTTTGATTAGCTGAAGATGAACTCATTTGAAGGTCAAATGCAATCTTCTAGCTTTTGCTGCAGTTCTTAATTAGGGTTAGTTTTAGGCTCTCAGTTTGCAAGTAAGCACATGTACTGCATGTGCCAATACCTGACAAAACAACTCCAAACTGTCTGACAATCTCCTAACATCCCTGGGAATTCAGTCAGTGAGAAATTTTAGCTCTTCATCGAGAAATATTTGTAACTTTGTGTTCTGAATGCATCTTCAGGGAAAGTTATGTATCAAATACTTTACGAGTAAGTGGAAAAATATAACTGATTTATTGCAAAAATGCTCCATGGTTATGGATTCAAGGGGGCTGCCTATACAGCTGTGGAATACAACAGTCCCTGAAGTGCAAAGCAACATCTGCCAGGAATGGTTCCTAGCTAGAGCAGGTCCTGCTTTGGGGCAGCGCAATGGACCAGACACTCTCAAAGTTCCCATCAAACTTTGTTTTCCGTGACAGTTTGCAATCCAGGGTGAAGTCACTCACTTTAAATCCTTACAAAGCCACTGATTTTTAAAAGCTGGCCATAAATGTGATAATTAATCAGCCCTAAAGGTTTGAGAATTTAGATCTTTGTTTCCTTATGCTCCAGTAACAGCCTTTCTGTGGTAATTTCCCTTTCAGAGGATGCTCTTCACGTCCATGAAAGCAGCACCATTAACATGCTTGTTCACATTCCCCCCACTTCAGCAAGTAAAAATAGAACATTAACATACATTGACGACTGTCTTATTATACTCAGCATCTGCCACCACACTATATTTTTATTATTTTGTTTATCTAGAGCTCTTCTGAGACCAGCTAGAGCATAATAGCTGGATGCTTTACAAGGTCTTGAATGTCACCTTGCCTAAGTAGATGCCATTGCCTGAAGTGAAAGCGTAAGCTTTTGACAGCAATTAGCTTTGAAACAAAAGAGAATTGGGGAATTAAGATTTCCCACTGCTGAGAACACCATGGTCTTAACTGCTATGAAAATTAAACAGAGATAAGCAGTATTAAGATCGGTGAATATTGCACGGAGTCAGAGGCGTGCGTGTGAATCTCCACAAGACTGAGATGTTCACCATAATTAAATCTTAATTCTACTTCAGACATAGCAGAATTCTGTTCTGCAAGTAAAACTGAAGTGATAGAATTAAAAACACATGAAAGACCAGCCAAGAAAAAGGAGCTATAACAACCCAGTAAGAAGAGGCTCTCCTTCTAGAATCAGAACACCAGACACTCCTGAAGTTGTTGGGATGAACCACCTTATCCCACTAGTAGAGACTTGCAAATGGTGAAGTAAACCAAACCTATCATTCCTTTCCTAAGGCAGCGGGTTTAACACCAGTTCAAATACCAAAGGCTGAGACAAACACACACATCTATTCAAGCACAGACGCACACAGTGAGTCCAGTGAAGGACAGAGGGCTGGGGACAGGAATTTACAGTAAAGTCAAGAATTAACTCCAACACATTCATGAGATGCTTTAGAAAATAAAAAACAAACCATCTCCTACCTTCTCTGAGGCAGGGGAACTGCAAACACTGAGTTTACAGATTAATAAGGGCTCATCTGTTTAGATTTACGCTGGTTTGTTTTTAAATAAAGTAAACCTCATTCTGAAACACTGGCATAGCTAATCTCAGCCAAGTAAGATTTCAGTAAAATAAATCCTCTCAACCTACTCCTAACTTATTTTTTAGATTATCAAGTGAATGTTGCAATACTGGAGATGGTATTAAGTAAAGTTCATGAAGATTTACTTCTCTAGAATGTCACTTCCTTTTACTGTTAATTACTTCCCCCCGGCCCTCCAGTGTGCATTCTCACTGGCTGAGCTTTCATTTATAAACAATCACTATTGAATATTACATACATCACTTTGCCAGCCTAAAGTAACAGTCAATGTATAAACAGACACATTTAACTTCTACAGAACACTTACACTTCTCCCATGGGAGCATATGTTGAACCAGTTACAGTAAATTCGTTCAGAGAACAGCTGTCTCCTTCTACTCTGTCCAGGATAAACATCTGAAAGTAGAGTTAGAAGTGTTACTACCTTTGAACAATAATTAATGCAAGAGATTTAAACAGGCCTTAAGCAAGAAGGTAAGAGAGGCAAGTTCAGGTTGAATAAATAAACCAGACAAAAGCAGGTATGATTTGTCTGCATTTCAATCCCATACGTGTTGGGACAGCCCCCCCACACTGAAGCACCAAGTACAGAAAACAGCACTTCTGCTTAACAGATGTCAATTGAAAAGTGAATTATGGCACAAGTACAAGAGTTGAAAACCAGATAAACTATGTAAACTTCAGCTATGAAGATTATTCAGACATCCATTTGACAATCCTGACTATACCCAAGATCTTCCTGGGCTTCAGGCTTGTAAATGAATTCTCATGTGTGTTTTTGAGACCAATCAAATTCAGCATAGGGGTTGGGGAGGGAGGGAAGCAGCTTGGAAATGGCCAATTCTTGCCAAAGTAAAAGTAAAACCATCTACAAATGGGAGAAGCTTCTGGATCTAATAGGTGAGGTTTTAGGCAACAGCCAGACTACGACTGGCTCCCCTTAATACCAACCACCAAGTGAAAGTGTTTCCCATCCTGGTTTTCTAGTTACAAGTCACTTTACCATTCAGTACACTGGTAGCTTAAAAACATTCAGACAGCTCAAGTACTCTTCTAGGAAAGGCTGAAATGCTACTTTCAAATAAAGACACCAACTGGAAGGATGCAGTTGTACCCCATGAGACACCTGCATCTCAAGCTTTCCTTTGTTTCTGTTTCAATTCTAGGAGAGCTACAGGCAGAACCACATCTGGGAAGCTGGAGATGCAACAGAGTGCCTGAAGCTGTCATACTCTTATCGTGACTTGCTTGTGAGTGATAGTAGAGAAGAAAATAATTTCTCATTAATTGGTGGTGTATCTTAATGGAACTTCTCATCAGGTGGTTATTCCAAGCCATTTTGCCAGGCCCCAGTTCAGCAGTGTCTTACTTTCCCTCCCTGTGCTGCCTCATGTTCTAGGCAAGCACCTTCACAAAATACAGCCTAATAATTAGGTGTTCTGCATCAACATCTGGAGATCCTATAATCTTCAAAGTGATTTAAAGAATAAATGATCAGAAAACTAGACAAGCTGATAAATTAACAGCCCACAGAGTAAGCTCATTCTCAGAGGGACATACCACAGGAAGACATTAAACAGTCCCTTAAGTCTCTTCCTAAAGTAGTAACATTTTACTATAGGGTTCCATTTTTATACTCAGGAGTTACTACTTAACACAAAAATTAAAACTGCAAGGGGAATTACTGTTGTAAACCAGTCTTCTTAAAAAGCTAAGCAATCTCTCTACTTAGAGTGAAACCAAGAATAAGAGTATTGTTTACAGGTATTAGGATTTTGCTACGTTTTGCAAAGTCTTGCAATTATTCTGTAGCTCTCAGAGGTTAACAAGGAACCAAGTAAGTGGTACCACACGAGATCTAAAGCATTTAGCCCTCTAAAATACATGGAGTAGAGCATTTTGAGCTTTTAAATATACACAACTTCAATGATGAGTTAACCAGGAAGCCTTCTGCTCTTGGCATCTGCATGATGAAAAAAATCCCTGCAAAGACTAGGGCAGTTATGCAACTCTACTGCAAGTAACCTTCTCTTGAATACTGATGAGCAGCTGCTTTATGTCTCTTAGGTATAAATACTACAATACTTAAGGAAGTAGAGCAAGTCAACCACCAGTTAGAGAGAAAGAGCCATCACTCACATGAGAACAAACAGCTTAAGGCTTACAAATTTTTCCCACCGGTGTGCAGTGCTCAACATTTACACATGTGGAATCCTGACCCAGTGTAATGGCTCTGAACATCTGATGTCACAAGAGCTGCTACACCACTGAACATTGACAGTGGTGAAATAGAACAACTTCATGTTCTCTCCATGAAATTCCTACGTGGAATATCAAGTGTACGGGAAGCACAGAGAACTGGCAACAGAACGTGCATCATGTTAAAGTGACTAGCTATAAAAAAAGTGAAAATACCTTGGACTATCCAAATTACTGCTGTAAACCTCCTACCTTTTTTCTCATTGCTAAATTTCTCCACCATTGTCATCTTGCTAAAGATGCGTTTTACACTTCCACACATCCTGCTTCTGCAGTGTAGCTCTCCTACCTTTCCAAAACAGGGGATAAATCATCCTAAATAATTACCAGTAGACTGAATGGTTTACAGACAAGTCAACGGAAAGCTGCTTTCAAACAACTTTCTCTTCCATCAAGTGCAGGCACAGCTATTTGTGGCTATGCCTAAATAAGGGAAGAGATTAAAGCCTTAAACGCTACCCCGTGGAAAACCGAATTAAAAGTGGAAGCTTATCTTAGGAAAATAAAGCAAGATTTTGATGATATGAGAACCAAAAGACTCACAATCCAAAGAATTTGGGCAATGTTGACTATTCAAACAGAGCGGTCGAAGAGAAAAAACCAAAATAGAAGCAGCTAGTTCAACATACCCTGCAGACTGACATCTGGTTCGTGGTCAGAGTACCGGTCTTGTCAGAGCAAATAACCGAGGTGCAACCCAAGGTTTCCACAGAGGGAAGACTTCTAACAATAGCGTTCTTCTTGGCCATTCTGCGGGTTCCCAGAGCCAAGCAGGTGGTAATGACGGCAGGCAGACCCTCGGGAATAGCAGCAACAGCAAGAGCAACAGCTATTTTAAAGTAATAGATAGCACCTCGGATCCAGGAGCCCCCGTGAACCGGGTCGTTGAAGTGGCCGATGTTGATTATCCACACGGCGATGCAGATGAGCGAGATGACTTTAGACAGCTGCTCTCCAAACTCATCCAGTTTCTGTTGGAGAGGAGTTCTCTCTTGCTCAGTAGCCACCATCTCATCACGAATTTTGCCAATTTCAGTGTTGACTCCTGTTGCAATAACCACTCCCATGGCTTTCCCAGCAGCAATATTAGTACCCTAATGTAAATAAAAAAAAAAGGGGGGAAGAGAAAACTTGTAGCCAAACTATAAATGGGTTTTGGTGGTGGGATTGTTTGGCTTTGGATTTGTTTGGTTTGTTTTTTGTTTGTTTTTTTTCCACATGTGTGTGTTTTTGTTTCGCTGTTTGATTTTTTTTAAATTAAAAATAAAAATACACCTTATACAAGTCCAGACTGTGTTTCAGCTATGATATGGAATAAGAGGAAGAAAATGACATTTCCTGTAAGAGAATGACATTCTCTGTAAAGGAATACACCAGTGTAGAATTTCCACTTCCAGAACGGGCTCAAAATGAATTACTTTAGAAAAGCAGTGTAGAAGCACTTTAAAAGTGCACGTGCTCTAGCCTTCAAGACTTTCTTGAGGAGGACAAAAATCAGTTTCCTCACAGAAAGTGGTTTCAACAAGCACCTTCCCCAAGGTCAGCTTTTAATAAAAGTTACTTCTAATTTTTAAATCACTTAGTTTGATGTAGATGGAAACAGGCATAAAGATACGTACAGAGAATACAACAAAGAAGTCACGAAGCTTTTAGTTGCAGACCTGAGGTTTTGTGTATTTTATAAAATAATACTCAAGCTGATAAAAAGCTTTGAAAATTTCAGAACAGGTAACTCACAGAAAAAAGCATGTTCTTCTTGTCTTGGTTTACAGCACGAGGATCAGGCACAGGGTCAGTGTGTTTAATAACAGACACAGACTCACCTAAAATAAAGATAATAGTCTTAAAACCAGATTATACAGGTATCTTGGGTCCCACAGGGAATCAAAGTTACAATCCTCAGTCCTAATCTTTAATTGTCAAACTTCTTTCCTCAAATGACTTTAATTGCTTAAGTGAAAGGAGAAATATCTCAGCTGGACAAAAGAAATAAAATAAAATAAAAATGAACAGCTGGCTTTTAATAGGAAAGGATTCAAATAAACATTTTATGTAGTTCTAATTAATGAGGTTTATAGCATGTCTGTTAAGAAAGATGGAAAATGGTCAATTCTGTTATTTAAAGAAAGGCAAGGAATTATCCCCTTTATACAGGCTGCCGGTGAATTCTGTCTTCTACTTATTTCAGCTCTGATAGCTTGATAAACACCGAGTGCCTACATTTTCTCATGCTAAGCATAAGTAAGCTTGATGACTTCTGGGCTATTCAGAATCCGTGCTGAGAAACTTTAAGGTCTGTTTCAAGGATCAAAAATAGGTTTCTTAGGAATACTTGAGAGCTAGTTAACATTCATTTATGCTATCAAAACAGGTAGACAGATCCTCATGTTCCAGCTGAGAGAAAACTGTTAGAGCATGCTTGGCTGATTCCTAGCTTCTTTCCTACAGTCAGAAGTACTGCTACTTTGTTTTGTTTTCAACAAATCTGAGAAGTGCTCTAAATATAGCTCCTGCACTTGAGAGCTGGTACCAGAAAACACATGAATGTGCGTGCACAGAATTTCAGCAAATAAGGCTTTAGTGTACTGAGTCTTTAGTAACAGCAGTTTAGAAGCTGCCTGTATGTCAGAAGTTATTCTCTCTTGTGAGAAAAAAAGTGGATGACTCTTACAGAAGGCATTTAGTAAGATTTCCATACTTTCATATTTAAGCAGTGATCAGATGTTCAGACCTGGAGGGCTGCATCAACTAGAACAGAGATTCTTTATTTTTTTTTTTACTTTAGTTTCCCATGAGTCACTAGTGGGTGTCTCTAGTGGGGAGAAAGACCAAAAAAGCATTACAAGTCTCAGTAAGAATGTTCAACCCACTACAGTGAACATGTAAAGCCAGTGATGAAGCAATGCATTCAGCCACTGGATCAGAAGTTACCTACACTTAAATGAAGCACAGTACTGGAATAGCTACAAGGCTTGTTTCTAAGGGACTATTCTAAACAAACTGTGGAAAGGTACTTTGGATTATGCACATAATTATCCAAAATTCACAGAAGTTATACCTGTGAGAATTGACTGGTCTACCCTTAGAGTTGTAGATTTGATAGAAGTAATTCTTATATCAGCAGGAACCTTGTCTCCAACTACAAAGAAATGAAGAAGACCAAGTTAGAATTTTGTTATTTCAGAGATTTCTAACCAAGTGTTTTATTACCTCCATCATCCAGGAAAACGATTTTCCAGTAACTGTTCAGACAGCTAAGATTACTAACAGCTTATAACTGCTTTTGTGGTTTGTAATACTCCAATTTTCTCAGTATCCAATATACTTCAAGATCTCTACCCCTACCTGACCTCGGAGAAAGAAGCTGTAAATCACTGGATTGTTTTTCTAATCACATGACAAGCACTTGACAGCAAACGGAAAACATTCTCAAGAGAAAGATATCCATTTCAGAATACAGATTTATAAACAACCAAAACCCGTAGCTAAGGTGAAGCAAGTTTCCTTTTCAGAACAACTGTCCTGAAAAGTCTTCTGGTTGTTTTCTCTATGCCCAAAGTCAGCCTTCTGCTCTCACAGCTATCAGTGCTATCCACATTTACTTATTTAGAGAGTAAAAGGAGTTGTATTTTCCTTTTCTTTGGCACCAACTGTGAGAATAACATGCTTCTGCTGATCTGCTCTTTTAGTGTTACACTTTGAATACTGCCAGATGTTTCAGAGTTGGAAGTTAATATCAGATCATACCCTAGCTCTCTTTTTCAGTAATGCTACTCTATTAAATATACCACAGGCCATATCCCAGTTAACGCCATGTTTGCCATATATATTCCTACCCTGCAGAGGACAACACTGGAGGAAAAAACCCAAACAATCCACAAACCAAAAATCCTCCACTCGCACACCAAGGCAGCAAACAATACAAACTAACAGCATGCTCCTGAAGGTGGCAGAGAATAACAAAGCCAGTTGCCAGAGCTGTGTGACTACTTTAGCTCCAGCATCTCCATCATTCATAGATTCATAGATTGTTAGGGGTTGGAAGGGACCAAGAAAGATCATCTAGTCCAACCTCCCTGCCAGAGCAGGATCACCTATAATAAGTCACACAGGAACGCCTCCAGAGAAGGAGACTCCACAACCCCCCTGGGCAGCCTGTTTCAGTGTCTGTCACCCTTACCATAAATAAGTTTTTTCTTATGTTTATCCTAAACTTCTTCTTTTCCAACTTGCTCCCATTGCCCCTTGTCCTAACACTGGATGACACCGAGAAGAGTCTGGCTCCATCCCCCCTACACTTGCCCTTTATATATTTATAGACATTAAGGAGATCCCCCCTCAGCCTCCTCTTCTCCAGCTCTCTCAGCCTCTCCTCAGAAGGGAGATGCTCCACTCCCTTAATCCTGGTGGCCCTGTGCTGGACTCTCTCCAGCAGCTCCCAGCATTAATTCTTCCACCTTCCTACTTCCTCTTATCTGGCTTTTCCTAGGGTGGTTTTTTTTTTTTCCCAAAAAGAGCTAAAGCTCCACCATTTTGTGACTACTGCAAATAAATGGCTGCATGCAAATTAACTCCTAAAGCATACTAATGAGAGTCACACATCTGACTCACGGAGGGGGTCCTACGCTCTGCGCGTCGCTATCGCCAATTAACGCACGTAATCAAACCTTCCTAATGTCTAATGCTGCAAGCATTCAAGTGTCAGCTTCACTTCTGCTATAGAATAACGCAAAGAAATATAGAAGGGAGACTAGCTAACTAAAGAGCTGATCTTCTCAGTGTCCCTGCAGTAAAATTAAAGCAAGCTGCAATTCCTGCAGGGACTGCTTATGCAACGCACAGCAATAATGCCCGCTAACAATAACGCCAAGGAGAACTCTGGGGCGGGTGTTACAGCCCTAGAACACACAACCAGTCACACAAGAAAGCCAAGGAACAAAAAGCTGAAGAGAAGAATGAAGTGCTACCTGTAAGAATAAGTAAACTTGACTTTTAAGGCAGAAGAAACCAGAACAAATGCAATCAGCGAAAGATTGTGTAGTTGTGATTGCAGCCTTAGACAAGTGGGGGTTTGTAAGCATTAAGTATATGAAGGGATCCAATAAGCAGCCACATAGTCCCTTTCTGTATCACTACAGAATGTGAAAACTAATTTAAGCCACAATGCCCTTGAGCAGCAGGAGAAAATAGCCTTAGACAAGTGGCGACCTAGGCCAAAAATGGCAAAACTATTCACTATCCTCTCCTGATGTCGTGGGGAAGGTTATACGCAGACATATAGTGGCAGCTGGCTTTCAGACACTGCTGAACAACAGGCCAATGTGGTATCATGCCTGTCAATCCACGCTTAAAGCAGCTGGAAAACTACAGCCAACTCAAATACACCACCACGTTTGACAACACTTAAGACCCGGTTGCTCCGTAACGTAAAAAAGAAGCTATTAAAAATTAATCTTAATACATTCAAGTAACTGGACAGGACATACAGCAAAGTTCACAACTAATTCTCCAGCCTACTTCTGAACTGTTCCATGTGGTTCAAACTCAAGCATAATATTCACAAGATCTCAAGCACCAGGAGAAATCCCTGCTCTAGGCTGTTGATGTTTGAATATCTGTATTTCCCTGAAAACAGCTATCATCAATTGCCTGAACCACCAGAACTGAAGTGGTAAATTTATTGATGCTGCAGCTTTCCAAGATTATCCTAACAATTCAAGATAAGCCACATTATTCATTCAGCATCTCTGTGAGAAGGCTGTTGTAAAATATTCCAGGCATTTCCAATAGGCAGGAAAGCTGTTACATCAGGGTCGGTTACTGGACTATTTTAAGCAGCTCTTTGCAAAATAACAGCTATGACACTAGGTTGTTGCTAGTCTTGAATATGCTTTCATGAGCATAACTGAAAGTGAATATAGATAGGAAATCACCCTACAATAGATAGGAACTCACAAGAAATCTTAAGTGCAGATTTCATCTGCAAGTAGAAGGCTTTTTTCCATATGATTTAACTGAGGGTTTCTGGGGAGCTTTTGTAATTCATTTACATTTCAGTCCACAGTACTACCTGAGGCTTGGAAGATGACAAGAAATCAGAAGGTGAGCACGCATTTGTGTTGCTCAGTACACAGCTGCTACAGTCTAAATGGATACAATCCCACAGTTCTACAGCTAAAACAACAAATCGGTTGCCAAAGTGTTTTCCTCCATTATTTTAACCCAAGTTTTTAATCCCAAGTAGTCATTTGATTGCTACAACAGCTCTGAAGAAATCAAGTAAGCTGTTTTCAAAAGTGCCCAGATGCATGTTCTTGAAGTGTAGTTTAGCTAAATACTCAACTACTGACTAAAACAGCCCTTCTAACTATAAACCTGACTGCTGCTTGGAAGAGCAAGAGCATAGTTTGGTTCAAATCATTACGGCTTTATTCAGAGAGTCCTTTTATTCGTGCACAGAGCACTAAAATTTCAGAATTTTAATACTGAGAGCCCTCTCTCTTCACCAGTTTCCAAGCTAGCAACAATACTCAACATTTAACTTCAGAATATTAACTTTACCCCCAAAAGACGCTTTGATATACAGGAGTCCTTGAAACTACGACTTGAAATGTGTACTTTGAGCATTGTTATCAGCTCTTAACTGCCTCTGTTCCCTCCCGCAACTGAAGACCTGCAAAGAGGAGGTTTACAGACAGGTATGATATAAAAAGTGCTAAGTTTTGCTTCTCTTTTTTTGTTAATGCTTAAGTGTTACAACAACAACTCATCTTCTTAGTAAAGAAAACGATGTTTGCAAAAAGCCCATCTAAGTGATCACAGTAAACCAAGTTAATTTTTCCTGCAGAGATCAGAACAGTTCATATACAATACCTACCTAACCCTTTCTTATTTGTGTTTATGATTAACCAAAGCCAGTTTTGACCTATATTTGCTATCAGCAGCCTGGGGTTGGAACTCGACTCTTGCAATAAAGATTACCAGTGCAGCTCTAAATTGTTCTGTCGCTGCTGTCCAACTTTGTAACTTCTCTTTAGGCACGTTCTGAAGAACTGGGATACTCTATTTCAACACATGGCTGAACATTTCAGGAACACAGCAGTTCCTGGAAGTGAGTGAAAACCTCTCCAAACCATCTTCCCTTAAAAAAAAAAAAAAAAAAAAAAGCAACAAAACGCAAATGGGGAAAAAACCCAACAACAAAAAAGTACAGTTGTGACATTCCCCCTTTTTAAGTATCTTAATAGTTTAAGATTTATTGTTGACACCTTCCATATATTTTTATTTTTAATACACTATGGTCTTTCTCCTGCTTTATTAGGATGCTCCAGTTTCATCAGGCTAGGGTAGAAATATTATCAAATTCGGCAGATATAACCTACCACACTGCTATTAAAACATCAGATTCAAAACATACTGTGCATGGGGTTTTACCATCAAAAGGGAAGAGGAATAAGTATTAATTCTTTTGCCATAAAGCATTAGCAACTACTTTCTTTAATCATTTCAATACTACCTATTATAAGCGCAGTTATTTAAACCACTTTTCCTAATGAGATCTTTAGCCTCTTAAAGAGTCAAGTTATTTCAAAGTCCCTTCTCTTGCCCAAAAATAAGTTTCTTATCCCCTAAATTAGAGGACACACCATTGTGTGAGTATAAACTGAGGTAACTGAAACTTCCTATGTGGAGTACGGGTATCACCTTAAGGTTTCAGAACTGAAACGAGTAGGCTTAAAATAACACGTACAGGATGCTACATCCTTCCATCAAGCAAAACTGAGTATTGTTTCAGGGACAGAAATAGTTAAAACTTAGAAGCAGACCACTCTGTGCAGGTGCATTTGAAAGTACAGCTGTTGCAGCACAACTGGTTTTTATATTAAGCTTCCTTAACAGGAGCTCAGCTCAGCCCCTCTCCCTGCTCTGCGTGGATACAGTCCAGTCTTCCCATTGTATTGGTTTCCTCAGACCATCAGAAACTTCATTTTTTTTCCACAGTAGCAGGTTTTAAGTATTTAACACTTCCTGAAGAGGGTATAGTAAAGCACTACCAAAAATCAGCAGCTTTACAAACAGGAAGATCGAGTTCATCTGTGCTTTCATACAAGGCCAAGAGCATCAAACTGTCAAAATTAGGAGACTATGAAGCACTTTGCGTTTCCGCTCAAAACCAGTATGGTAAGATTTTTCCAACAAGACAAAGATTATAACAGCACTGGTCCATTCAGTTTTTACCATACTAGTAAAACAGTGCTGCTTTTACTGCCAGGATGAGAGAACAATGCATTTGAATGTATTGATTCTTTACGTTCACGATGCATGCTCCTGATTAAACAAGGTTCACAAAGCAGCTTTCTCAATCATAGGCTGCTCTGCTTTCTGGCCAGACAGAAAATATCCACAGAGCTGACTGCACAGCTTATGCAGAAGTGTGATTATCCTAACCTAAGAACTGTCAGAGGTAAAAGATAAATAAATTTAAAACAAAATACTAAAACATATTGCACTCTAATAAATTAAAACAAAGATAAAAAGACTTAGGTTTCCAGGGTCAAAATATTTTTAAGGGTGGAACTGAAGGTAATATTGAAGAAAACGGATACACTGTATTAAACAATACACAAGACTTGAATTATTCCTATTTTATTTCTCCTCACACTGTACCAGTGTACTTGTAAGTGACATTCTTTCTGAAGAGGGCACCAGAACATTAAGTAAGATGTGCCAATGGACAGGTACCCTGTCTGTAAGTCTGCACTTCCAATCTGAATTTGCCCAGCTTCAGCTCTTACTCACTTGATCAATATCCTTGTCCTCTAGATTGAAAACTCTGAGAAGCCTACAAAAGTTTCTAATAGAAGAAAGAATAAACTTCTAAGTTAAGCTTCATCTTTTGCCAGATCAGGTAGAGAACAATGGCATCTTCATATCAGACTGTTTCCAGTTAGGATGTGTCTGGCTAACACAAGAACACACAGCTCCCAGTGCAAGTTTTCTTTAGCCTTAAAATAAATAATACCTTATCTTCCTGGCAAAGGTAGCAACAGAGTATTATCTTGATGTTCAAGCATTTTGTTCTGTACTGCTTGTGCTTATAATAAAACCCCCCTTCAGTATCAGTTCTGATCAGAGTATAGAACATCAGATATGTTATGAATTCAGATAATTAAAACAGTATTAGTTTCACTATTTTTACTTAGCAGATTGGCAACTACGAAGGAAAATGCTACCAGAATTGAGGGGGGAAAAAAAACCAAAAATCAGATGTGTTTCATAAGTCTTCAAATGTCATGTTGAAAGTGACACAAGTTTAGGCTGTGCCCTGACCTGAACTTCACATAACCTCAGACTTCAGTGGAGTATGGAATGGAGTTTGGACTGTGTCAGGTTATCTCAAAGCTGCCTCTGCTGTGTTAGAGTTTGACAGCCAAAATGCTCACTGAAGCTCCACTCAGACAAGTATTTATTAACCACTGATCTTCCTTCCATTTTTTTCTCCAGTTCAAAAGCACTACTTTCTAGAAAAAGCAAAACGCACACGTAATCTTTAACGACCAAACGTGACAATCTGCACTCCATTCCTTTTATTACCTTTTTCCAATCTCAATACTTAAAAGTAAGCCCTGCATCTCTAGCAGAGTCTAAAAATCAATTCTAGTTATTAGAAAAATAACACAGGCACAAGGACTGAGATGTTTTGGAGCGAGACCTGCAGCATGTCTGTTGCTTATATTGCCAGGCAGGAGCTGTAGCTCTTCATAACCACAATGGAGTTTGACATCATTCACCTTAAGCATCTTCCTTCCCAGTCTTTGTCACCTCAAAATTTATAAGGCATCTGTGCTTTAGGAAGAGTCTTAAAGCACTCTGCAGTTAGATTTAAAAGCCTTGGAAAATAGTTCTTGCATACTTTATATCAGGTGTAAACTTGAAGTCTTCTGGAATACACGCTAATTTAATAAGCAACAGCTTCTGGGAACTCTTGCATATTTTTAAGCTGCTGAGCACTTACAGATACAGCAACAAATGACAAGAACCATCACTCTGCACTTCAGGGAAAAATGGAACTATTGTGACTCCAGTTTGGTCACTTAAAGATTGCAACTAATGAACATTCAGCTATTAAATCACAGAAAGTCAGACGCCCTGCATCTAAAATAGAACATTTTACACAGGAAAATACAACGGAAGTGAGCAAAGTTCATTTCTGTTCCCTAGTGTGCTTCTTTAAAAAATAAATGATTCACAACCAGTTTATCCCCATTTGTCAGACTGGATTTCATACAAAACTTCTAACAACTACAGCCAAGCTGGTTTAAGTTTCTCTTTACAATGTTACTTTAACCAAGGCAAACAAAAGCTCAGCTAAAACAAAGGATCTTTAATCTATTCAGTTACAAATTTAGAGTGCATCCTCCCATAAACTTAAGCTTTTATAGCAGTGTGATAATCCATTTTAAGACAGGCAGACAGAAAAGCCATTTGAGGACAGCATCTGGATTTTTTTTCAGTTCATCAATTCTAAGAAACAAACAGTGTAGCTTAGTAACCCTTACACACGACAGCTCTGAGAACCATGCCCCTCAGAGCTCCGCAAGCAAATTTAAGGCGTGTGTCCCATGCCTGTAACCCCAGATTCATCCCAGGGAGTTCCTGGTGCTCGTCCAGCAGCCTTTCCACCATCTCCACTGCGGAAGACTTTCTTCTGTATCCACTTAACATGGACTACAGCATCTGCCAGTACCCCCGCAAAATGTTAGTGTAGATTTCAGCTGAATTTATTAGCTGTGAGGCACGAGAAACAGTAATTGCTCATCCAGAGGTGTGCAGTCCCTGTTTGCACACCCATCCCCACGAGGCACGTCAGACAGCAGGTTATCCACCACTCGAGGGACAACCTAATAGGGGTTATTCCCTGTTTACTGCAAGGTGACAATGCAGACCTGCAGTTTCCTCCCCAATTACTTCAGTTCAAATAAACCACCATCTGTTTCCACTGTTGACAGACTGAAGAAAATATCTTCCCAGAGCTTTATTTTAGACCACCACAAGGCAAACCAAATACTCTATATAATGAATGCAGTCAAAACTCTACAGATAGCCTAAGGAGCCGCAATAAAAAGCAATAGTATAAAGTATTATCGCACTGTCTTTGAGTTATGGTAAACTGATCAGGTTATCTTTAAAGGGTTCAAAACTACTGAAAATAACAAATTATTCTGGAAATGGTTCAATGCTCCTTATTCTCAGGGAGCTCTTTCAATACAAAAAGACAAATACATTTCCTTGCTTCCTCCAAATGGCAACAGCTATCTTCCAGTTCCTACAACGCAGCATTATCTCTGTCAGGCCCATAAATTAACAGGGTTGTTACAGCATTAAATACAACTATTTCATAATGGAAGACCTGTAGAAAACAGTTTAGAATTCAGTAGAGGGGAGAAACCCATCACCTGGTTATTTATGCCACTTGGTTCAAAGATATATTTGCCTGGACACAACAAATGTCATTGGCACTTTGCCCAGAATTCCATACCCAGATATGTATCCCAGTATGAAGGGCTCTGTCACTTCCCTACATGGTCATCTTTTTGCAAACACCATGTCAAAGGCCATCGCAGTTCTCTTAGGCTTGAGGCACAGGCATGCACACAGTCTCTCTCACCTCCAGGTCTTGACACGAACGCTGGTACATACTGTATTGCTCTTCTACTTGCTCAGTAGGAGTTTGATTACCACTAAAATTTCATCATTGTATAGCTACAAGGTAGAATTTATTGTTTCAGGATCAGAGTTTGCATTACACTGAAGTGCTTATTTGTGTATTAAGCATCCACGTGACTTAACACACAGTCACCCTTGCTCAAAGCTGCAGCTGATCATATTTGCCAATAAAAGAAAACCACGATGAGTGCTCAAGACTAGCTTGGGACTGTTTGATCCACCAGTTTAAGTGAGCATTTTAACCAGCATGAACTTCTAGTCAGTCAGCAAGCTAGACCACCTATCTTAAAGGAGACTCATCAAGTTTGGTAGTTCTTGCCTCTCTCCATGAGCATACTAGTTTGAGTTTGTCCTTTATAGAAAGACAAAACAGTTCTAAACTTTAGACTATCAGACTGTTCTACAATCAGTTTAAGCTAATACAATTGTAACCCTATAAAAAAAAAGGATATGATGCTTGTTAGACAGCCCAGTGTTACAGGTATGCCAGGCAGTTTGTTTCTGATTCATGCCTCTCCTTCAGACATAAACCTTTTAAGGAGATGGCACAAATAATTGATTTTATTGATGCTGACAATATACAGCAAGATAGGTAAAAGGCCACACATCTCCCAGGTGTTTTACATACAAGTTTAGCTTGGTCTTTTTCTGCAAGATGAAAATGCAATCTCTGTTCCTTCCAAATTAGCAAAGACTTAAGCAGAGAATTGTTTGTGCTCTAGAGCAGAGCTCTAGAGTGCTCTCTTTCCTGGCAAAGCAGCAAAAATCCATCATTTTTCCTTAGTTAGTTACCCTAAACCAGTAAAAAAAATACATAGTCATCAACTGGCAATTCTACCAATACTGCTTTAAAGTACAAAAAAACACAACCCCGTTGTATTCCCATGATATGAACTGCTTCCAAAACTACCACTCTATTGCTGACATTTAAAAACAAGATAAAGCTTTGGACTAGACATCTACAGCAGAATCTGTAATTGATCCAGTTCTGTTTGCCTCAAAAGGATGCAGAGAACGTCAGCTGCTGAAACAGGATCTCATTGCAGACCTCGTGGATTTGATTGTACAGTGCAGTAACAGTGAGTCAAAACAGCAGAGTAAGTGACAAGGTATCATCATTCACCCTTTATTTCAGCTATCAGCACTTTGTATTTGCACTTGTTCATCACCAACGGATGCTAAGAGGAAACTAGCCTCAGCCTTCTTGAGATTCATGCTCTGAATTACCCCAGCCAGCACTGCCGTGGCTGAATCATCCTATGCACAAAACAGAGGCTCGAGATAGTGCTGAGCGAATGTTCAAGTTTCCCAAGGAATGAAAGCTGGGCAGCCAGCCAACACCAACTTGATTTTGAGTGCATACTCTCTCTGCCTGCTAATTAAAATAGGAGGATAGACAAGTTTAAGGGTATATATTTATCTCCTCTTGAGATGGCTACTGCTTCTAAAAGCAAAAGTTGACACGAGTGGAAGGAAAAGTTTGATGTACACCCAACATTGTTCCCAAAGGAACAATCGCTCAGGTAACAGTTGGTAATCACCTACAAAAATCACTCCTGACACTGAACAAGAACCACCTAGTTTTATCTGGGGAGGAATAGGAAACACTAAAGCCACTGACAAGCCCAGTTTAGAGAAGAAATTACTGGTATGGCATTATCACCAAAATGAAGGAGTTGTAGCTACAAGTAGATAATTCTATTTTTAGATGCCTTCCTAATAAAGATGAGCATTTTAAGGCAAATCTAAGTTATTAGAAAGTTTGAGGTGAAGTCCAATCTTAAGACCAGTACTTCAAATCCTTACACTGGAGCAATAGGAAGCTGTGCTTTGTATAGCTGTTTCTCTGTTGCAGTCTCCTACACAGCAATATGCAAAACAAGCAGTGAAGAATTATGAAAGATGAGAAACCAGTGATGTCACCTGCCAGTCACACTAGCTGAGAGGACAGAGGAAGACATTTGTGAAGAGAGTTGAAAGGCACTGCTAATGCAAGTGTAAGAACTGGAAAAAACCTTCAGGTGAAGTTATGTTTCATTAGATAAAGGGCAGAGCATGACTGAAAAAACCCTCTATATTCCAGAATCTAAGGAAACTGAACACGTTGACACACAAGGAAAAGAGTATCTTGTGAAAAAACCCAACCAAACATCAAGACACCCTGAAACCAGGCTTCAGAAAATAACAATTTAGAGTCGTGACAAGTGTTAAAACCTGTACTCCAATTAAGATGCTTTGCTTTTAGACCTACCAATTAAACTAAGCAGCAATTTGAAAAACAATCCCCTCAGTGCAAATGTACATTTAAGGTAATTACAGATAAAAAAGAAGCAAGATTGTTCCTAAGTGAAGCATATACTTAGGTGTCTTTGAAAGCTCCCCCCAGGGCCTCAAATCATTAAGACAAGGCCCCCACAACAATTTTACAATATGTTAATACACGTATGTACTACAGAAATGAGTCTTACCTGCCACTTCTACAATATCACCTGGGACAATGTCTCTTGCTTTAATCCTCTGTACGCTTTTTCGGTCTTGTCGATATACTTTCCCCATTTCTGGTTCATATTCTTTAAGAGCTTCAATAGCATTTTCAGCATTTCTTTCCTGAAAAAGAACAAAAGCATCTCATTTTTAAAGCCCTTGAGGCAAAACATGTATGTCAGATCTGATTTTTCAAACACGTTATCATATAAGTACTATTCAGCTACCTTTATTAATGCAGACAATTATGTGACTCCTCCCCTTATGAGGTTGCTGACTGGAAATTATTACAAGTATTAACGGGCATTTAGAAGTTGTTTATTCAAACGCTGCAGCATTTCCCATCAAGAATATCCACTGTGTCTTGTTAAAACAGGTCACACAAAGTTCTGTACAACATACGGATGTCTTTAGCATCCATAAAAAAACCACTAAGCAGAATTAAGACTCGTGGATATAGTAATCTCAGCTGTACCTTACCAGCAGGAGCAGCTGAAACTTGGACTGGAGTGGACTGAATTTCACTTACTGAGGGTCAAGTAAAGACAAAGCTCCAACAGCACAGCATCAACTTTGTTTCAGCAAATCAAGCGACACTGAAGCGTAACTGAAGTGAAACTGAAGTCTACAGATTAGAAACTTCCCAAGTCTCTTAACTGTTTGCAAACTTAGATGAATCCACACATGACAACTTTATTTCCACCAAGAGGCACAACAGCTTTCCTACCTGAAGTGCAATCCTCACAGCTAAGCGCTACCAGAGATTGCTACAAACATTGTGATGCCACCTAGATAAAGGAGACAACATAAGAACCCAACAGCTTATCAGTGCTCATTCTTTTGCTCTTGGACAAGGAACTTTTTCTCCATTTTCCTGCCTACTGACAGGTAGAAATGTCATGTAGTCCTGATGATTACAGATAATGGTAAGGGCACACAGTTCTTTGAAAGTCTGCCCTTCAAATATATACCAGCATTTCCAGGTGATAAAAGCTTCCTCCTGCACATATCAAAGCTGAAATCTTATCTCCATAAATTCAAAGGCTGAGGTACCAGGGACTTCCACCTAACAATGCAGCTGAAAACCAGCATTACTAAAACTACCTCGAAGGACTAACATTTACATGGCACGAGCTCAGTGCCTTGTAATGCAGAGACACCAGCACAGCCCCAGAAAGCTGTAATTCATACGAGCCTCATAGTCCCCTCTTGTATTCTGCTCCTCAGCACGATAATGCTGATAGTGCTTTGCTGGGGATTAACTAGGAGTTAACATTACATAAAACCTTAAAGGTACAAAAGAAAGTCCCACAAATATAAACAAAACTTGTCCTTCAAAAGTGAGGAGTAAGAAAGAATTAAACAGGATTCAGCTCAGACAGCCAGCTCAGTGTTAAGATTGTATCTTTTTTCCCCAGTTTGCTTGCAGTTATGGTAAGTTATCGTGCCAACCACTGAAGTACTGCAGATGTGAGAGGAAAGGTTGATGAGGGCTGAGCTAAGGCAGTGACTCAATTGCTCACATCTACTACCTGTAGAAACAGATACATCTCTGGGTGGAGACTGTGACTTATTTTCCATGCCCATTAAAACAAAGGAGTGAGTCATTTAATCTGTACAGCAATTCTGTTTCACAATTAAGTTCACTGCATGCATGTAGATGAGAGAAGTATTCTTTGCACACTACAGAGTAAACAAATGAACAAGACCCCTAAACCATACACAGCTTTACCTTACATTTCATGCTTAAAATTACTATGTGCAGAACTGTAAACTCCAAGTTTCAAGCTAAAGATTAATTCTTGCACAATTGCCTTATGAAGAACTAAATAAAGAACCCCACCTAAGGGGCAATGCTGTCACCCCTTGACACCTCTTCCCTCCATACCACCCTAGCAGTTGTGCAGCAAGCTGGGTACTGCTAAAAGCTGAATTTTTTGGGTTAGTCTTCTGCCAGCTTACTTGGGCTAGCACAAAGCAGAGCGCAGGAACATGCAGCAATGCCACTCAGTGCTACTTCTGGTGGCTTCCAGTGTGCAGGCTCCTCTCTAACATGTTTTAACCTATTAACAGGGCTCCTCTTCTTAATTCATTTTGTTGATGTGGACAGGCTTGCTTTCTTTTTTCTTTTAAGCATGAAACCTAATGTGCTAAGATAGCAAGTGATTATGTCACATTAACACCATCACTTTAAGGGACAAAACAAAAACCACAATAAAGCCAATATTACAAAGAACTTAAATTACCATAAAAATCCCAAATACTGCTTATCTGCAGGAAAACACTTCTAATAAAACATGCCCTGCCTGAAGTGATCATCTTAGTGAACTGAAGCTATATGACCACTTTTGATTTGGCATCTCAAGAAGTGTTAGAAAGTTACTGCCAATATGATTTATAAAAAGACATCAAATTCGTCTCACAGCTGACAATGTAGGAAAAATTTCATTGTTTATTATAGGTTTTCAGAAGAAACTTCTGCCTTTTGACAGACATGCAGTCTTTGTATGTACACTTAATAGGTATTATAGTAACTGAACAGGGAAATCTAATACTGGTAAATCATGAAGTGTATTAATAAATGTACTATAACACAGCACTTGTCTCAAGAGAAAAATGGAAAAGAAACTCAATTACAAGCATTCCATCCTTTGTTCCTTCACTGGGACAAAGCCCCATTTTTTTTGCAAGCCAATCAAATGAATTGTTTCTTAGCTTTACAAGATTCATTTCTTTCCTGAGCTCAGGCCTTCGTTCCAGACTGTCTGCTTCACGTGTTCACCAGTGTGCGGTCAAACACCGATGGGCAATTTGCCTTTTTGGCAAGACTTCTGAAGCTTTCATTTTACCTTTAAGTCGACAGTTTCTGTCCAGAGGATTTATGGTATGGTGTCTCTCAGGAATCTAAAGCTAACAGTTTTACTTGCATTGTACAAAGCATCTGACACTACGCTGTACAGTCCTTTCTCCTAAACCAAAATCCACCCCAAAACATTTGTGATTTGATGTTGTAAAAATATCTGCGTACCTGCCACACTCCCACAATTGCATTGGCTACTAATATAAGTAAGATTACAAAAGGCTCTACAAATGCTGTGATTGTTTCTTCGCCTTCTTCAAACCAGGCCAGGACCTGCAAGAGAAACAATGATTTAAATCATTAACTGATACACACAGACACCTTGCAAACTTCAGACCAAATTAAGTTTCAGCTTAAGGTTCAACTCCTTAGACTTCAGCAACTTTGGAAATGCCCGAATCTTCCAAGGGGTAATTCTGTAGTTCATGAATGAGCTGACAATATGCAATGGAAAAAGGAGAAAAAAGAATCTTGACTAAAGCAGTAAAAAGTTCACTTCCAAGGCCGCTCTTCTTTTAAAGGAGCAAGCTATTTATGTGGAAAACTCATTGCTGCTTTTGCTTCACAAATGAAAGCAGAAGTTGTGACACTTACAGCAGTGCAGTTTAAAAAATCATTACTATATCAAATAGGATGCAGACAGATTAGTTGGACTACTTCAAACACTAAAACTTTGCCAGAATCTGAATTTTAACCAAGTTAGCTGTTCTTTTCCAATAACTTAGACACACAAATGAGAACAACTCTGCAAGTTTTCAGCACGTACATACGAAAAACAAGCATCTGCTTATTTAAATGCAAGTAGTGTCTTCCTGAAGCGTCTAAGTGAATTGTATAGTTACATCTGCAGTTGAATTCAGAGCTGAATAACTAATAAACTGGATTTTCAAAAGTAAAGCAACTTCAGGACTCGCACAAAAGGCTCCACAGAGATTCTATTTGAATTCATTTGCTTTAGAGTTCCACTCTAGCGTTAGGCTCCTGCCATTCACCCGACTTGAACAGGTACATGTCTAGGCCTCTGCAGAGTTCTGTAGCTACCAAAGAAAAGTCAAGCTAACACGACCAGAGAGGAAGAGCTTTTTCGTCGGCATGTTGAGCAACAGGAAGCCTGGAAAGTGACAGTAAATAGGAACAACGTGTTGAGATAATTAGGACTGGTAGTCAGGCAACAGCACTCTGAATCACTAGAAGACTGCAGCGAGCAAACCGTTACTAAAGCAAGGGCCATAATTCCACCAACATGCTGCTGAGACCTATTGCTCAATTGTGAAACACTCCAGGATGTTAAAAGGAAGGAGCAGCAGTAGCATAAAAGCCTCAAGCAGAAACCAGACTGTCAAGCGAATCCAATGCAACAACAAATTTTTATTACAAAAGGATAAACTTACAGGACCCAGGTTATGATTAATAAGACTGAAACATTCCAACTGGCAATAGAACATTTTGAGGCTCTGTGTAATCCCTCTGGAGAAGAGATTTAGTTAGAATCCCTTACGCTCTCTGTATCTTGGCACTTCTTCCCTCCTCCCGCACCGCTAATCTCCAATCCCCAGTAACAACTTCTGCCATCTGACCTGCTAGAGCAGTCACAATCTACACTGCAGCCTTCACTCCACGCATCACCCCATAGGGCACAGGCAACTTTCACTCTGCACCAGCACTGCTGCTTCCTGGGGAGCTACAGAAAAGGCCAATGGTACATTTACAGTTTTCTTAGCATATACGAGGTCACATACTGCCACCTGAAAAGCTGCTTAGTATCTGTTTCTTCCCTCCCTTTCTTTATTGGAATCTGCAGAGCCTGTTTTGCTTGTAACAAAGCTAGTAAATTCAATCATTTTGTCATATTCTTCGCAGAGCAGGAACCTAAAAGGTTAACTGGAATGAAACATCTGCTTTACACAATGCTAAACCATAATCTTTTCAGATTGCAGACTGTGTTTGTTGTAAAATAACATTGAGAAAACCTGCAATTTTAATAGGTAAGGAAAGTAGCTACAAGGACAGCAAGATCCAAGTATGTCAAGGAGAACCAAAATTAAGTATTCAAGGGATCTTTCCTTTCAATAAGCCATTATTTCAAAAAGAGCAGATGGACTCTGATTAGAGATCCTGACAGTAGAGATCTGATGGTTTAAATCTTCACTGTTGGGATTTTTTTTTAATTTTTTGTGAGGGGCAAAACTATCAATCTGTGACCAGATTAAAATGAACTATCTAACTAATCCTGGAAGCCAGCAACACACATTTCTCCCCCCAGAAGTTTTAGAACATTTTAGTAAGTGTAGACATAGAAATAACAGAGTACATTGCTATAACAAAACCAAGAACTCGCAAACTACACCCGTAGGTCTGTTACATATTGCTGTAACAGATCAGGTTTATTATTTGATAGTAGCCTGAAGTAAAAACAAAACCACAGTGAAAACCAGATTGAAAATAGAACAAGGAATACAAGTATTTCACTAGGTGTTTTTAGTAATAACAAATCATACGCTGAAACCTGGTAGAGACAAGACAATTCTCGTCCAAGGCATTGAGTCCTTGTCAAAAAGTTCTCACTAGCACGCTTTTAAGACCCTGGAGAGATTTACAATGGGAGATCTTTTATTTGAGTACTACTCAGAAGGGCTCCACCATATTTCAGCCCTAATCACTTTAAGACTCACATGTAGAACAGATTAATTTCCAGGTCATTGATTTCCAATGTACTGTTCAGGCAGTATGGTCAATAAGTAAAGTTACCATGTACTTAAGAAGCTTAAAAGAGTAGGGGGGGAGGAAAAAAAAGCATAACATAATTGCTCAAAAGAAATGCAAGCCTGAAAATAGAAGGGAAATTAATAGCAAGACATAAAAGTCCCATATCAACAGCCAACGTAAGCAACTTAAAGGACAACTTTCATTCAACATATTTGCTTTAGGGCTGCTAGAGCTCTGGCTTGCAAAAGCCTATTTTAATCAAAGCCTAACGGAGTCGACCTGCAGGACACTAAGCTGAAAAATGCACAATGACAGGCAAATAGCACTTAGTGTTCATGGCTCTTTGTAAAAAGGGGGCAGAAGTCAGACAATGAGGTGACTACTGATGAAAACAGTTAGAACAACAGAAGTGTCCTTACAGCTTTTTGCATTTCTACAAGGTAAGTAACTGTGTTGCCAGGTAAATTATGGAGACAATTTGTCTCAGATGACTCTGAGTTGCAAAACAGAACTGAAGAATCGAAGTATCAAGATAGAACTCTGTTGCCCAGCAGGCTGTACCCGCTTACCACTAACAGAGGAAAAGCAAAGAGTTTGTTGTCAGCAACCTAACAATGTTTTTTTGTTTGTTTTTCATTTTGACAATGGAAACTTAGAAGCAAGCTAGGGGAGTAAGCTCTCATCATAACAAAAAGAAACCCAGGATTCATTAAAACAGGTCATGTAAAACTATGGACTGCTTTCAAGAGCTTTCCTCTCGCAGGATTCTGTGAATTAAGATTTAATATATTTTGCAGAGAGTACTAACTACTGCTCAGAAAACCCTCTGTGTTGAAGAGAGAAATCACAAAAACGAGCTTTAAATTAAGCAGATGCAAACTACTTTAGTATTCCTGATATTTCTTCCATGCAAGTTACACTGAACACCAGGAAATACTAAAGAGAAAACTCCATTATATTAGTTCCATTATTCAGAGATTTTTAGTTGTTACTCAAGGAGAGTGGAGGGAAAAGAACCAAACCAGATCTTGACCACACATAGAAGTACAAAATTCAGAATTTCACCAGGTTAGCAGATTGTAAGCACTCAGATATGCTACTCAGTATTTCTGAAAACACATTCCTGTGTTTAGTGAAGCAATAAGGAAAGAAAGAAAGAAAAAAAAAGATACATAGTACCCACAGTTAAATTTCTACTGAGCAAAGTGGAATCACAATTGCTTTTCACAGTTTTATCACCCTCATCCATCAGCTGGTATCTTGGATGCTATTGAGTAATCTGAGTTCAGCTAAAAGCCTGTCAGTGTAAGGTTCTGCAGCATCCTCATCTTGTGCCACATACTCACCCCTACTGACCATGACAGGTAGCTTTTGGGGTTATTGCAGGGCAAAGCCTGCAACATTCTGCCTGCCACGTTTTACTCCCTCCAAGAGTAACTTTGCACACCTTTTAAAAGAGATTTAAGTTATACTCATTGCAATTTACAGGCTATGATCATCTCAGGACTAGATCACAATATATTGTTTTAATCTAAACATGGATATCTGCTAATAGAAAACATTCCTAAACTGGCTTAGAAGTGAATGTTCTGGGAATAAGAGAAGCAACTGGGGAGGGGGGAAATGCTCTTTAGAATGCTGAATTAATACTGAAGGGGTTTGGTAGAGTTTATAGTCTATGCTGCACCTTGTAGAAGAAAATGCACTGTCAGTGTGATGCAAAGATAAAGGTTACATGGTTAAGCATATATCACTGTTTAAAGCATATATACTTTACCAAAGAATTATTCTAATCAGATGCACAGTTAACATCTTGCAACTCAAAGTAATTTATACAGCAAACCAAGCTGCTCTTTTATGTACATACTGTGGACCCGAGTACATGCTACCCAAGTAGCAACAATTAAAAGCCATAGCTCATGGAAAATCAAATATCCTCTTATTTGCATCTAGAAAGTCAAGCTATGAAGGCCTTTGAACTGCTGAGATACACTTTACAGGTTTGTTTCTGCAGAGGCTTCACAGGTTTGAAATAACAGAGACAATGTCCCAGCCAATATGTAGATCCATTTACTCACCATCAGAAATTCATATTGTTTGTCCTCAAAAGCCATAGCAAGGGCTTTTACTAACTAGGCACATCTGCAACAGCAGTTTCAACTTGGAATGTAGGACATCATATCTACAGCCAACAAACAGGCAGCGTATGACCCCTACAATCAGCCAGGGTGACACGGATTCAGCTGTTAGTCTGATTTGTTTTACTGACACATACCTGACAGGGGGTGTGGGAGTAGAGGACACAAGAGGCACTCTGAACAGCCAAGTTTATAACGTACGTAAGAGGAGATGCTTGTGCCTAAAAATCCGCTGTAGAACTCTATGTTAAAGATTGCTGTTTCTGTGCCATCACTCACAACAGTAAGGACCTAAGAAGATTTATCATCACGACACTATCACCAGAACAGCTTCCACAACCCAAAACAATGGTCTATGTACATCGAGAGCTACTCTCATACCTGAATCATCAACTTTTTTTTTAAATTGATTTGCAGCTGGTAAATTCAGCTGATGTTAATTTTTGCAGCAATACAGTCTTTCTATCAACGTGCTCAACAGTCCTTCACAGCTACTACAAAAGTTTCTAATGTGCTTTCATCAAGAAAACATCTTCAAACCCAAGAAAAACAGACAATAGATCATCACCTTCTGAGTAAAGAAAAAGCCAGAAGCTAACACAAAGGGGAAGTGCTTTTACAGTATGAAAATTGTATGATAGCTAGTTTGTTGTTTGGGTTTTTTCCAGATTTCATCAAAAAGAGAAAAATCTTTACCAATGTATAGTGGGCACCCGTAATTACTAAACAGGGACAGAAAAAGCAGAGCAGTAGCCCAAGGTCATACATACACCATGCACAAAAGCAGAGAACTCAGACCTATCCCACGCTCCATTAGACTACAGCCTCCTCTTAGGAAAATTAAGGCTACTGAAAAAAGGCATTGAATCCAGTTAATAATCATGTTTGGCAGCGTATGTTCCATGAGCTCTGTCAGTCTGGTATCAATGCTTACATGGACTCTGCAATGAAAGCTTGAAGTTTGGTGAATCTGATTTTTCACTTACTTTTTTATAACAAGAAGTTATGTACCTTGGCATGGAAGGTTAAACTTCTGTACTATCATTTATCTCATCAAATGAGAGAAACACTCCTGAGTTTTCAGGAACAAAAAAAATACATCCCCTTCTCACCCTCTGGGAGCAGAACATGGGAAAGAAGGGGGGGCAAAAAAAAAAAAAAGCCTGAGTGACCTGCTTATTCTGCTTTCTATAGACAGCCAGATTTCCTTCTGAGGAAACAGAAGAGCACGGAAAGCACATCTGGCCCCATGGTCAAGACCAATGCCACCAATCATTGCTCAGCTGGTAACTGGTGTACGCATACCACAACCCAAAGCTCTTTGGAAGGGGTTGGTGTTGGGAGAGCTGAAGCCTCTCTTGGTTGAGGATCAGCAACACAGCACATACTGCAACAGCCACCACAGGGCAACCCTTCCCCCAGTACACAGAGCAGATTCAGAGTACAGTCATCTCTGCCCATCCTAACAAGCTCACTCTTAGCTAAAGAGTCACCACAATTTCCACTCCAAGAGTTGCACCATTCATTTTTGGGTTTTTTAAAGCAGTTAATGAATAAAACTGCAAGGTGAAGTCTACTGCAAACTTTTACTCCTACCTAAATGATTTAATAGGCTGCGCACTTTTCTTTCTGTTGTCCAGCTCCTGAAGACAGAGCCTTCATCTTCCTTCTACACTTAGCCTTTGCTCTGTTCCCCAATGTTTCAGCAAACACATGCCCTCTACAAATTGTGTAAAAAGACTGGCTAAACATGAGCTTAAAAAAGAAAAATAAGTTAAAAGTGTTCTTGTTCTTTTAATCCTGTATACAAAGCAAGGTGTCCATTTAATGACTAGACTATTCAAAGGTCAGTTACCAAATTTGGTCAACAATGGTGCCATCACAGCCGTCATCATTCTTGTCACTGTCAAAAGCAACAACTGTCACCTTGCTATTATCAGGAAGGGAAGGCAACTGGAATATTCGCCATGTAAATTCTATTTACAGTCCGCATTGCATCCAAAAATGTCTTCCAATGATTATACATTGAGCTTGATAACGATTAACTTAAAGGCAGGAAGAACGTCCAGTTAAACGCTTACTTACTCAAGGTTAGTTTTCAAAGCCAACAAAAGCATTGGGAAATCCCAGAGCAAATAAGCAAACTGAGTTGAATGAGAAGCGCTTTTAGAAATACCTGTCTGGTGTAGTTATGACTCACGCAATGAAAGATTCCCCAGGATTTTTTCCTAGCATACAGAAACCTCTTCACAAGGCAACTAATTTAACAGATAGCAATTTACTTCACGTATTGTACTTCTACCTTTTGAGAGTGCAGTTCCTAGACACAGGAACATCTGTCATTCTGCAATACAGAAGCCTATGAAATATAGATATATTAAAAAAAAATCATACTTACAAAAGATATGCAAGCTGCCAGCAACAAAATTCTAACTAGTAAGTCTTCAAATTGTTCAATCACAAGCTCGAGCAAAGTTTTCCCTGCAATACGTAACAAAGCCATTTAGTCATGCACATTAAAAAAAAAAAAAAAGAGAATAATGCACAACAATTAGAAGGTTTCATGAACATGCTTACCTTCCTCTGCTGGTAACTCTGTCAGGGGAAGATTTTTCCAGGAAGCATGTGAAAGAAAAGAAATAATTGAAGAAACACATTAGAGTACTGTAAGACATCCAGCAGATATTGCTCCTGAATTGCACACTGAGCTGGGTTGGATTTGACAAGACATACTGAAAGCCCCGTCAAGGTGGTACTCTTTTCAGGAGAGCACCAAAACAGACCCGATAGTTTTGCATTTTAAGACACATACAGGTCAGCCGGAACATGCTGAGGGTTACAATTCAGCCAAGTCATCACTCCAACCAGCTGTGGGACTTGTGCTGTTGCTGCACACAAAGGGTCAAAGGCTCAAAACGCTTTTCAAAGGCTTTCTGACAAAGGCTTTCCTCCACATTCGCTTCAAAAACAACAAGCCACCAAACTTGGTTTTAAAACATTTCAAAATCTTTCCTCCGTTTTAAGGGTATTTTCTTGTTCCTGCTCTCCCTTGAATGACTAAATCTAGATGCGGGGAAATACAAGAGGCACAAAAGCAGCGTTAAAGCGAAGAAAAGCCAACCTTCCGTATAATCTTCTCATAGCTTTTCATTTTTACACAACGGCAAGGCAGTTCAAAAGGAACTGGGAAGGCCGAGCAGTAAGGATTTTCATAAAGAAACACCTCGTCGGCTGAATTTTGTGCCCCGAGTCGATACGAGAATGGAAAACAGGCACAGGAAAGCATCGAAAAGGAGGCAAAAGCGAAGGTCAAGACGGACAAAAGGGGGGAGGGAAAAAAAAAAAAAAAAAGGAATGAAAACCAACCCAACCCACAGCGCTTCGTTTCAGAAAGGAAGACGATTCCCCACCGTTAAGGTGGAAGGAAACGGAGGTGACATCCTCCTTCCCAAGGCAGCCCCGAGCTCGGGGTATGAAAGAAACCCACGAGGTGGAGTTCAAGTCAGCCATCTTCTCTCCCTCGCTCCTATTCCGGGTCCTGCCAAGAGATGCCGGCTTTGCAAATACACACACGCGTTAGGCCTTGAAACAGGGCCCCGAGAAGGATGAGCGAGGAAGAGAAAGGGGTGGAAAAGGGAGCGGGGTGTGTGTGGGGGGGAGAAGCCGAGTGCCAGCGACAGCATCTCCGCGGCCCAGGGAGGGAGGGAGGCGGGCGGAGAGGGGCCCGCTTCACCTACCGTTGGAGCCCCATTTCTCCTTCAGCTTCTTGACTTGCTCCAAGCTGAGCCCGGTGCTTTCGTTGACGCCGAAATAAGCCAAAACTTCCTCCACAGTCTTTGTGTGCGCGTTCTCCATGGCTGTGGGGCAGGCAGCAGCAAATGGTGCCTCGCCTCTTCTTCCTCCTCCTCCTCCTCCTCGTCCTCAGCGGCGGCGGGCGCGGCGACGAGCCCCCTCCTCAGCCCCTGGCTCTCTGCTCCACCACCCCCGGGCTATCACCATAGACCCCCTCACGTAACGGAGGGGAGACCCCGAGCCCGTCTCAGCGCCTCGCTCTTCACCCCCAAGAAGGCAGGAGGGGGAGGAAAAATTTTGGGGAAAAAAAAAAAAAAGAAAAAAAGAAAAAAGGCAAAGCAGCCGGGGCGGGGGGAGGAAAAAAAGAAAAGAAGCCCCCGCCCCCCTCCCACCCCACAGGCCCTCCGAGGGAGCCGAGCCGCCTCTCCGGCGGGGATGAGCGGGGCTTCAGGCGCCCCCCGGCCCCGGGCGGGCAGCTGAGGAGAGGGAGGATGGAGGCGAGGGCCTCCGGAGCCGCTGTCGCCTCAGGGGCGCGGAAGGGCGTGCGAGGGGCTCGGCGGCGCCGGCTGCGGGGCGCGGCGGGTGCCTGCGCGGGGATGGGCCGCGTCCAGGTGGCCGAGCGGCCTCTCCGTTCGCCTCAGCAGGCTCCAAGCCGCCTCCGCGGAGGGTGATAACGGCACGGGCACGCCTCGCTCCGCTCGCCTCCAGAGGCGGGCGGGGTAAGGGGGGTTGGGGAAAGAAGAAAAAGACGCAGTTGCCCCGCTGCCCGCCTCGCCTCCGCCGGGAAGGGTGGGAATCGCCTCCCCTTCCCCTCGCTAGCAGCCCGATCCTTCCCTCGCCGGCACAGGCCGCTGTCGCCGTCACGGCTTGGGCTCGCTCTGCCCACCCCCCCCCCGCGCCCGGCCTCGCCGCTGGCTCCCGCTCGCTCCGGTCGCGCACCGGCGGCAGCTGCTCTAATGTAACTTATGGGAGCTGGGCCGCCCGGGCCCCTCTCGCCGCCGCGGCATGTGGACGCCGCTCATTGGCGGGGCGGGCGGCGCGGGGCGGGGAGAAGGCGCGGCCCCGCCCGCGGCGCTGAGGCGGTGGCGGCGGCGCCTGGCGCGGCCCTGCGCAGCGCGGCCTCCCGCCTTCGGCTCGGCTCGGCTCGGCTCGGCTCGGAGGAGGCGGAGGCGGGTGATGCGGGCCTCATGCGGCGGCGGGAGCGCTTCCGCTGCGCAGTGGGAGAGGCCCGCAGGTGGGGTGGCCGCTTTCCCGCCGCCCCCCCTTTGCCCCGGCGTGAACCGCCGCGGCCGTCCCATGTCCCGGCCTCAACCCGCTCCTGGTTGAGGGCTGAGGGGAAGCGAGGCTGCCCTGGCGGCCGAGCCCGCCGGCCGAAGGGAGCTGCCCGCCGGCCGCCTCCCGCGGGGCGGGCTGTCGCGATAGGCGCCTCAGGGGTTGGCGAGGAGCTGCCGTGCCGGGAGCGTCAGCCTGCCCTGCGCGGACTGTCCGCGCTTCTGTCGTGACAGGAGCCTCATCGAGCCAAAGGGTGAAGGTGGGGTTGTCCCCACGCTGTCGTGCCGGGAGCCTCATCCAGCTGTGAGTGCGGCCGTGCGGGAGAGGCAGGTGAGGGCTGTGTGGCTCCATGCTGGCCCTGAGGGGTTCCTTCCCCAGAGGTCCCGCCCCTGCTCTGCCGAGGCCTGCGCTGACCCTGGGCAGTGTCTTTTGCCCAACTTCCCTCACCCCCATCGCAGGCTGCCCGGCCAGCATAACAGTGACACGCACACTCAGCCCTGGCTTGCGCAGAGATAACGTGAGGAGGTATAAACTGCACGGTGTGATTTCAGCGGCGTGTGTGGTGCGAGATACCAGCTTTCCTCGGCGCGGTATCTCGATAGCTGACAACAGGCTCACAAACCAAGATAGAACGCAGAAAATGGACTGATTTAGCCAACCCCACCCGGTAACTCACAGAAACTTCAATGAGCCCAAGACGGAAATCGGCCCCGACTGACGCTAAGGACACCTGTAAGAACGACACGATGCGTAGCAAGCAATTCAGTACGCAATATAAATACCACCCCTGAAAAACACTTGGTGCCAAGCGAGGTTCTTGCGTACGCGGGTGCTGATCTCCACATGTGTGCTAGCTTACATAAATGCAGATCCTACATACAATCTGCATACCCATCGCTGTTACAAACCACCCACGGTACCACCCTCTAAGATTAAACTCTCTGTCTGATCTGGAAGAAAAATATCTTGGGCTTACCTCTGCATTAGCAAAAGGAGTAAGGAGAGGGGACAGCCAGTATAAAACTATGATGTTCTAGTGTACATGTGGCCCTATATCCTTTCTAGCAAAGTACAACTGCCCTAAAACAGAGCCCCACTAAGTAGCCAGTGTCCAGGTAGGGATAACCTGCCAGCATGCCTGTGCCTCACAGGGCAGTGCTGAATGAAAACGCACGAGTTGGATCCGATCATCTAGTTCAGGTATGACAATCATTTATTCCATGCCTTGCCTGTATTAATTTTATCTTGTTATCAGCAGGATTAATCAGCATGGCCAAATGTTACTTGAATACAGTTACATTGCTTCTCATACCACTACCTCGCACTGTGCATATATAGATCTACCGCTGGAGAGGCAGAGAATGTCCACATGAGTTGGACACAGTTTATACAGTTTACTCTATGTTTCTTACCTGGGTTTAATACTTTTCTCGATATTGTATGAGCACACAATCCCATCATCCCCAAAACACAATGGAAGGCACAAGGTGCATGTGCAACTGAAATGAATAGTCTTACAAAACAATATGTCTTTGAAAACACACACTCGATGCCAACGAAACCACAGGCCCACCTAACCCCCACCAAAATTTCCAGTATCCTCTAACACACAGATACGCACTTCTGTCTTCAGACACCTCTGCGTGATAGGCTCAATGTCAGTCCCTGTGTTATCTGCATATGGAACATTAAAAATGACATCATTTCCCTAATCATTATACGCAGAATAACAGCAGCTACTTGCATTAATATATTTCACCAACAGCACAGTACATCTTTAGGAGTAGTTTCCCTGCTTCTACCACGTTAACACAACCTGCATTATAGGTGAGCTTTTTGTAAAACTACATTTCCCAGAGCAGCTTTTCCACACACAAGCGTATTTTACTAGCCTTCGTGCACAAAAGCACCTCTAAAGGACTTGAAAGTCTCTTACTATAAAAAGTTTTCTTACTATTTTTAAGCATTATTTTTAAATGTTGTAGGAGAGCAATGCAATTAAGCACCAACAGCAATTTTCAAAACACACTGGGTCATATTTCATGTTATTTCTCCCTGTGATATAATTTTTATGCCATTGTTGGTTTCCTTTCTGTGCTTGTTTCCACAAAGGCTTATGGAAAATTATTTTAAGCATACCAGAACCATGGCATGTGCAATTAGAGCTTGGCAGACTGTGCAATAAAGTAGATACGGTGTCCTTTCAGTCTAAGTTGTTAAGAGGCTAGGAAATGTTGCTGGGAAAGTGAACAGAGTTTGCATTCTAGTGAATCCTGGGGAATTCTTGGTGTTCTCTGGGATTCACGAGGTCAGCTGCCACTTGACAGCTCCCCTTCCGTTGTTTCTTATCCGTTGAGAATAGAGGACTTGGTTCTTCCCCCCTTTTTTTCCCCATCTTTTGAACATAGACCCTACATAAAATCTAGAAGGACCCTGACAGCGTAGTCCTCTGCCCGTGTTTATTTCTGCCCTGTGTTCTGTTATGGCTCAGTGAATTTTGAGAGCAGCATGGCTGAATTAAGGACTGTCCTACAGGTCTTTCTCTTCCAGAGGAAAGTGAACTCTGCATTTCCTTCACAATTGCTTCCTGTCTTCCCACAGAGGAGTGTAAAACTGATGCTTGCTGATCAGTGAGGATTTCTTTGCAGGTGATAACCAAAGCATTAAAGATCTGAACATTCGAAAAACATTTGCAGATAAAATGCTTGGTCTAGACAGCGTAGTGCAGAATGATCTGCAAATACCCATGTAGCTATCTACAGAAGAAACAGTACCTGCTAATTTTGGCATCACTTGATACTGTACAAATTTAGAATTGTGAATTGAAATCAGTTCCCCACCACTATGCAAGGATTCATAAAGTTTCCTATAAAATTTATCTTGCCTCTTAAAGATGGTTATCTTGACCCAAATCAGAATGACAGCATCTCAGCTCTGCCTGAAGTGATGTGAGCCCATGAAATCTTCCGGGCGAGTGATACTTCCAGCAGGTGCAGATAGCTTTACATTCTCCATCTTTACGGAAGAAAGAAACAAATCTATTTCACTGCTGAGAAGCGAAGTTGCAGTTTGTTTTTCAGAGCAGAACTCCTTAGAGAGGTACCTTGGAAAGACCACGACAAAAGAGGTCAGCTTTGGCCTTGATGAAATTCCATTCACATAATGGAAGTTATACCATTCATACATTTGGCCTACTGGCTTTTTTTTTGCGGTTTTTTTTTTTTTTCCTTGTAATATATTAGAAGCAGCAGCCAGCACATCAGGCAGCAGCGTTAGAACAGTTCCTGTAATGCTTGCTAATTGAAGTAAATGGGAATTTGGCCTGAGAGAGGACTGCAGGATGCTTTCCTTCAAACTGCAGGAACGTTAAGTCACCCCTATTGCTGCAAAGCAGATTCGCAGTAGAGTAACTGGGCATCATGAGAATTGCCTCTTGCTCTACACAAAAACATCAGGTTTGTAGCTCAATTTTCAGAGAAGATTAATAGTTTTTGCTGGAGATCAACACGGCACAGAAGGGCACTACACAGAATGCCAGGTTTTGAGCCAGTACACCTGAATGCTGACCTCTGAAAGCCTTCCTACTTCAGGCCTGGGTCTCTTTCAGTGGACACAGACAAAGTGATTCTATTCTGCTTAACTGTGCCAAATTATGTCATGATTTTTGCAGGCTGGCTTAGGCTGAGACCACCAAACTCATTGCTTATATTACCCCGGCTGATTTCAAATACACATCTTCCTGAGTGACAAACGGAGGCATTGTTTCTTCCTCCCACGGTACTATTTTATTCCTCTTAAATTACACTTATTAAAATGTTTCAGCCACTTGAAATCTACTAGGACATATTTAAATATTGAAAAAAAAATGCTGTATCAAAGTGGAGAGGTTTTAAAACTGCAGTTCTGTCATAAGATAATGCAGTTTAAATATAGTAACTGTTTTCCACTCAGCTTGCTCTTTGATTTCATGGTATTATGTCAAGGGTTTTTTTTTTCCCTCTCCCCCTTTAATAAGCTTATGCTTAAACAGCAATATGCAAAAAATACTGAGGTGAAACACAAACCCAGTAGAAAAATCAGTGATAAAATATGAGTTTGCATTTCGATGATGAAAATAATTTGAATTTATTCTGAATAATTTTTATTCCCAAGCAATGTGTGTTCCTGGATCATCAGCAGGTAGCATTTCACTTCCACAGAGACTGTGAACACGAAGGATAGTGCTGCTGGGAGATTTCTGGAAGTGGATCACTGTTCCTGCACAAAGCAGCTGCTTGCTGCCTTGGTATTGCAAAAGAGACAGCGAGACAGATTCTGATCTCAGTGACAGTAACTGTAAGAGATCACAGTTTGACTTGGTAGATTTCTTGGCTTTATTTCTGTATCCTATTGATAGTCACTTGGTTTGTCACCACTAGAGTATTTGCCACAATAATCTCCATTCTCCTGCTTGGAAAAAGCTTTCTGTCCTGTGCTGATGTCAACAGGAGATCTAGAAGCATGGGGGAGAGTGATGTTCTGTCAGAACCAGGATCCATCGTGCATATCTGAAAAAATAATTGACCCTTATTTGATGGCCAACTCGTTTCTCTTAAAGGGAAATCAGCTTGACTGCTATCTTAAAAATGCACAACTTCAGAAAGAAAGCACTGGTTGGTGCCCTTGAGATTTAAATTCTTATCTCATCCTGACCTGAATTTTCCATCTAATTAAGGTCTAATTCTGATTAATTTGGCAGCTAGCTGCCATTTTTTCCTATGTAAATATCCCTTGTGTGCTTCTGGATCTCAGCTTTGCTCTCTGTAGAAGGGGCTGGGGATGCTACCAAGCTTGCAGGGGGCTGTGTGGCCAAGCACGGTGTGTATAAAATGACAGTTTGGTGTTTGTAAAGTGTCATAAAATTGCCCTCCATTTTGAATCTGTAACAAGTTGATGGCTAACTGGGATGCCATTGCTATGATCATACCATATAGTATTCATCCATAGAACTCAACAGTGCAGTGAAATTGGAATTACTTTGCTATAGAACACGAGCCACTGCTTCCTGAGCAAAGAAGCTGCTTTGGCTTTGAAGGGGTTAGCCAGGACAACAGCACTGATTCGAAGCTGGACACATAAACACACAACACAGACTCGATTCTTACAGTGTTAAAACCTCAGTTAATCATTTGGGATCGTTTCCTTTTCTGATTCTTGAGTATCTTAGAAAAAGAAATGCAAACATGGCATTTAGAGTTCACCTTGCTCTCTCTTCAGCATGTAATGGGCACTGGTTCAGGTGAGCTAGCCTGGTACATAGCGGGCTGATGACGAGCCCTAGAAACTACCAGCTACAAGGTAGGGCAATAATTACCACAGATTAATAGTACCATTGTATCCCTCTCTAGGGACGCTATAAATTCAAATTTCTTTCTCCCTTCATAGATATTTATGGGAACAGAACCAAATCCTTGTATGCCGAGAGCAAACCGGTGTGGATTGTGCCCATCCACAGTGCTTTGCATGACTCTGTGACAGGATGGACGAAGGGGTGTCCAAGAGAAGCACACAAACAGCTACACTTTTCCTATGTTTGTATTAGTCTGTAGATATTGCTGTTTATATACACCTAAGAGCAGCAATGTCAATCAGAATATAGCTCAGTAATACCAGTTTTTAATCTTTTCACCTCCTGATTACTCAGGCTTTGCACAGTGAGACTCTCGGATAAAGTGAACGATCTGAGTTTCCTGCTTTTAAAACTGTTTTGGTTTTTTTTTTTCTTTTTTTTTTTTTTTTCATCTCTTGAGCCTATCAGAGGCTGTAATCAAGGTGGTAAACCCAATATCTATTTCCTTTTTTCCAGTGTCCTAGTACTGTACTGTGAAGAGTCCCACCACGCAACAGGTGTCTGTCAGTTCATACATGTACTGGATCCCAGTGCAAAGTCACACGCTCCCTGACTTTTCAAGATTTCAAGGGAGACATCCGGATGCACTCCATGTAGGTGAGTAGCAGTAAGGTGAGATTGAAAAGCTTTCCTTAGTCATGGAGATGACTTCATTTTCAGCCATTGTTTGGGACTAATGGCACATGACTACTGCTTTCATTAGACCTGTGATATTTTGTGATGTGACACAAGCTGAAGTTACTTTCCCTGTTTCTTGTGGAGGATTTCCTCCAAACTCATAGGTAGTCATTAGTAACATAGTGAAGTAACACACTTCAGGTTTCAGGCATTGATAAAATTACCACATACCACCAAAAAGCTCTTTCACTGGCTATGTAGTATATTAAATAACATTTCCAAAATTATATTTCAGATAAAATTCTTTTATGTTGATTTTTTTTCTCTCTCTCATGAAGTAAGGGATTGAACAATTGCTGTGTTTGGTTTATCCTTTCAATTCTTCCATTCTGAACCAGCAGAAATCTGTGTAACCCACAATCCACACAGGTTGGGTTTTTTTAAAGGCAGTATTTCTGTAAGATTAATGAGTGCAATTACACTGTGTCTGACACCTTCCCCTGCCTTTCTTAAGGTCTTCATATGTGCTTCCTAATATGAGCTGTTCAGGAGGAAAAAAGAAACTGCTGGTCTGCTTTCAGTCTCTATTAATGTGGCTGTAACCAAATCTGAACCCATTTTTCTTTAGCAGAATAAATGCTATATTGATCTTCCATTCCGCTTCCTCACCTCATTTCTACCATTCAATACAATCTATATAGATATTTCACAAAAGTGATAGATTTTCTAAGGGAATTTAACCTCCCAAATTACCTGTGGTAGTTTTTGGTCACTCACAGAACAAAAATTCTTAGGATTAATCTGTCAGAGCTCAAGGCTTCCAATTTCTCTGTTGTTTATGCATAGATTTCTTATATGTCAATGGTGTTGCGTGTGAACTGAAATTATCCTGACCTACAATACTTGTTCTATTTCAGCGTCCTGGGTTTCTAAAAGATTGTTTAACTCCTGGGTGGTTTGATGTGGGGTTTTTTTTTTTTTTTCATCCAGTTCTGTTAGAAAAAGAAAACCTCTCCTGAGTCATATTTTAAAAATACCATTAAGCTCTTAAAGCTGCTTCTGCTCTTATGTCACAAAGCATTACTGAAAAGATATTCATTTTTACCACCTACAATTGCTCAGATGGAGATCTTAAAGAATTCTTTCCCACTCCCATATTGAAACTGTGCTGGCAGCATTCTTGTTCCTAGAAGTGAGCTACAGTGATCTTACTGCTATGTGCAGGTTGGGCTTTTTATAAGAACAATGCTATCGAGCATATAATTTAATATTAATAACACTTACAAACATTATTATTATTAATAACAATAATGATAGTGTGATTATTGTTACTTGATTCATAATTTGCATTTGCAACTTCTTCTAATCAAGGATCTCAAGCATTTCATAAACCTTAATGAAAATTCTATTATACAACATCCCTGAAGAACAGTAGGTTTTATCATCCCCTTTTCACAAAAATGGGAGCTGAGGTTCAAAGTCACAGTCACACACTCTATGGCAGAACTAGAAATAGAAATAGTCTCCTGGCTCCCAGTCCTGTTTCTTCTCCAGTCACCCTAAATAGTTTCTGGTGTAGTTTTGTAAGACATTTGTCACATGATTTCCAAAAATCTTGTCCTCTTTGTTAAGGAAAACTGTGTAAAAAAAAAAAAAAAGATTTAAAGGTGATAAAAAAAGACTACCTAATTTTTAATTGAGGTTGCCGAAATGATTCCAGCTGTTTCGTGGGCAATGCCATCCAAGTTTCATGTGTTAATCCTGACCCTAGGTACATCTAAAATAGATATTTTTGCCACCAGCTAATCAACAGGCTTGCAAGATTGTCTAAATAATTTATGCATAACCAACCAGTGGAAACTAGATCTTCTGTGATTTCCCTAGATACATATTCTGCATGTATCATGTATATCCTTGGCTATTTCTGATATTCATTTGAAATTCAGTTGGGACATTTCAGAACACTTTTGTACTCCAGCTGTATAGCTCTAAGAAAAAGCCAGCTGGAGACATAATACAGTATCTTTGATCAGGGCAAAATAACATTTGAAATCCAAGTGCACAGGAGATGAAGATTCTGAATTTTCTGTTAATGAACAGCAGATTACAATTTAAAACCCCAACAGTTCTAATTCTAACACTGGCCCATGTGGATAAGCATTTTTCCTCTCTGTACCCTATTTGTACAATCAAAATAATGGCACTTAGCAATGACATTCAAAGATGATATAGTGATATGCAGAGAAAGAGAGAGATATGAGGTATGGGAGGATGATTAAATAAAATGAAATATGAAATAATCTGATTTTCTTGGTTGTAGCACAGAAAATGTGAAGAGTGTAGAGTATCAAATTGTGCTTTTTGGACACATTTGTGTAATGTTGCCTTCAATGGAGGAGTGAAATGAAGCTTGCATTAAAACTCACTCCACTGTGGAGAAAACAGATTTTCTTTTCCAGTGTCTGCAAACACAAAGCAAAAGCATTAGCAGACATTGTCCTACCTTGTTCTGACTGCAAATTCAAGAATCTGTTTCACATCTGTGGCTGAAGTGGAAGGTACAGTACAAACTGTCTATATGGAGTTCATAACTTTTATCTAGAATTCATAACTGGAAAATATATTCTGTCTCTTTTGGATAGCAACTGCTAAAAGACAATTCTTGCTCATGTCTGCTCCACTGTGCCAAGAATGCTTTGGACTGTTCACTGTACTTGTTGAGACTAGCTGTAAAATCAGGGCCAGGTTGTAGCTCTAATCAGCCATGCAGGAGGTAGAGGAGGAGCACCAGGTACTCCAGGAATAATTTAGGTGTGGTAGCCAGAAATTTTGCAGCGGTCCCCTAAAGAACACAGCAAGCATTGTTGCTACCCCACGTCAGCTCAGCTGTACTGGTTGGTGCCGCCTTCACCTGGGGAGTTCATGGCAGCACTGAACTAGAACTACGCTTGTGCAGCTCCTTATACCTGTGCAAAAGGAGTGTCAAGCCCTGTTGTTCCAAAGCACATCATTTTGCATGCACCTCTAGCTCCCCATGCTGTTTCTGTCACTCCAATAATGCCCATCCATTCCATTCCATTCCATTCCATTCCATTCCATTCCATTTTCATAGTTAGCAATGTCCCCATGTTCCTCCTATTTCTGTCTTTCCATATTCCATCTCTGCACAGTTGCCATTCCTTCAGGCCTCAGCCTCAGGGCAGCATGAGTTGAGTTCATGTACCATTCCCAAATGTGAACTTGATTACCTTGCACAGACAAGAGTTTTCACATTTCAAAAGTCCCAGAAAAGACCGAGAAGAAAGGCAAATGAAAATCTCCTTGAGAACGGTACAGACGCGAATTGTTTCTGGCCTCAGTTCATGTTGCAGCTGTTTATGACAACTGTAGGAAGAGATAAGCACATTTGCTAATTCATATTTGCTGTGCAGAGCTCTACGCTCTTCAGCAAAGCTGGAAGGTCTCCACTGCTTCGACTGACCTTTCAAGGCAAGGACCACTTCTTTCAAAGCATCCACACTCACCGTGCCGTGGTGATCTGGCAGGTTTTCTGTCAAAGCCTGATCAAAGCCCATCACCCATAAGAAAACTTGGAGCATTCAATAAACTCGTATGTTGAGAAAAGTTTAGGGTGGTTCTACATCGTGACATCTGTGAGGCCTCCAAATATCAAAACCGGGCTTTTTACAGCCTTTTTGTGCCAAATGTGATGTGCTGGAGCCATTATCAGCTTCTGTTGCTTCTGTGTTTCTTCTTATGTACAGACAGCTTGGCTATTGGGAAAGAGAAAGACCTGTTTCTTTATCTAGGGATGCATCTCAGCTGCTGCTAAATGCTATGTCCAACTTTTTGATTAAATCCCTGCGTCGACAATTTTCGCTTGAAAAGCTGTGGTGGCCACCTGAAACCATGACTTTCCAGTTAATCCTTTGGTTTGGTCCTGGCTGACACATAGGAGATTGTTTCTGTACATTTTAATTCCCCCTGAATCATCCAGCAAAAGAGGCCTGAAGACCACGGCAAACCAAAGCAGTACCAGTAGTTTACTTTTTTTCCTTCCTGTTTTGGCTCAAAGAAGAATCAATTCAATTATTCTGATTAGGAAAGAGGCTAAGTTAAATTCATTCTCGCTTGAGTTTGGTAAGAGGACATTCTTCTTTTCCTAAGTATGATGAAATAAAAAGCAGATATTGAGGAGATTTTTTTTTTTTAATGAAGGGAATATAAAAATCTCGGGCTATAAATTCACCGTGCAAGTGAAAATATGTATCAGATTTTCTGATGGGTTGGCTTTGTGCCAGTCAGCAGTCTTTACACTAGATCCTGTGTTGTCTGCACAAACCTTTTTTTACTTTATGCTGCTATAATCTTTATGTGGCTGTCCTCTCACCAGCTGAATGAATGTCGTGTAGTACATTCTGTCCCATTTGTCACCAGTGCCATCCTGTATCTGCCCCCGTCCACAGTGGATTAGCATTGATGAGAGATCCCAGGTACTTCACACACAGACAGCGTCAAGGGGGATGTACAGCAAATGCAGATAGGAAACCAGATTTCTCAATATCTGGATTAAAACAGTCTTGCTGAAACGTATTTTGGAAGGTCACTCTCTTATTTCAGAGATGTTTGGGAGTGGTTTGGCAGTTTCATTAGCAATTGTTTATACTTGGAGGTGTAAACCAGCTGTTGTGGCTTTCACGTGACTGTGTAAGTATCTGAGATAAAACTTATAAGTAATATACTTTCAGAAACTTCTAGAAGAAGCTGTACTATAGATAGAAATGCCACAATCTCAAATCCTCCCAGACCAGAAAGTAAATGATACCTAACTGGCAAGATAAGAATCTCCCTTTTCTGAAGGCATAAAGTTTCCACTTTTAGCCCTGGAGTTTCATAGCCTTCCACCTGCCACTGGGCCAGAACGATGAGCATTTGTTGGCTTGCAGGGCAGTGTCGTTTCAGAAAGGAATTCCACTTGAAGTGGAGAAAGTGAACATTTTTGTCAGGTATATATTCAGTTACTTACATGACAGCTGTTTGAAGAAAGGAGCCAAGCATTGACAAGAATGATTTTAAAGAGGCAGAAATTCCCATTAAACCACCCAGCTTTCCTTTAACTGGATTCGTACAGAAACAGCATATAATTAAGGCCAAAATACATGTCATACTGAGTCTGCATTAGCAGGAAGGTTTGGAAATAATTAAGAGCAAAACTGTTAATGCTCCATTGAAATAGCTGCTGCCTATCTGCCCAGTATGAAAGCTCAATCTGTTGTATTCAATCAGCTTTCAGCTGCTACTTGCCAGCAGCCTAATTCCCCAGTCTTGTCCCTGTGCTGTGCTTGTGCATTCCACTACCTGCTAAGTTAAACCCCGCTGTCCTGGTTCTGCGTGGAGATTTCTAGTGCTATTCAAACCATCTGCTCTGGGTTCAGAAGACAGCCCCCCAAACCTGCCCCCCAAGCCCCCTGCACACACGCCTGCTTTCAGTGGAGCAGCGCATGGGTGCAAAGGGGAGCCAGCAGCTGGGTGGTTCAGCTCGCAGGGTTAGGACAGTGTTCATTCACACCATTCTCGGGGGGTTTATGCAGTTTTGAGACGCTGTTAACCTGCAATATTTCCACCGTAGGCCCACTTTTGTTTTGCAGTGATGCCACTGACAGCAGTAAGTTGCTCATTCAAACTGCTGTTAACCAGGGTCACACATCAGGTGACAGCACAGCGCAGTCGTCCTGAAGCTCTTTGCGTTTCTGTTCCAGGTTCAGTGCATTGTCCAATCGCGAGAGGATTCAAAAAAAAAAAGGTAAATCAGTAACTGAACTCCTTAGGCACTCAGCTTGTGCTGGGATCTGTGCAGCTTGTGAATGAACACTGCAGGGGAGTCTCTGCCTAGGCCTGGCAGTTGCAAAGCTGCACGGCTAGCGTTAGGAACACGCTGCGATGAGAGGTGTTTTCGGGTTGAGAGGCATTCTAAGCCTCAAACCCGTCCCACCAGTTCTTTGCTGAGAAATCTGTGTTAAAAATGGCAAAGTTCATTGCACAAGCGTTTGGAAGGAACTAAAGAGTAATTCTTTGACCTTTGCAGATTAAGTAATGCCTATTGTCAGAAGGAAACGATAGCTGAGTAACAAACAGCAAACCTACACAATTCTCTTTCATTAACCTCTCAACGGAGGCAGTCAGGATTTCCTGATCCTACCATCTTTAGGCTTCTTGGCACCTTGAATATATGTTTTCTGTGGGCACTTTAGATCTCTAAACAGGTCAGAGGATGCTTTGTGCATTGCCTGCCTTTTTTTTTTTTGTTTTCCTGGAAGTGCACATACGCAGGAGAGAAGGAAGGCAGCTAAGGAATGGGAGTGCAGATGGAATATTGAAGGCTCTGTGCTCTGCTCTTAGATTGACCAGAAGCCTCAATGCCCGGCTCTGTGTGCCTCAGTTTTTGCTGAATGAAATGGGACTGAAGTGTTTGTATAGCACACAGAGAAACTTACTTCCACTTAAAGGGCTTTCAATGAACAGTATAGGAGCAACAAAGAGCGGCTTCACTGCTACTGCAGAACATTTATCTGACAGAAAGAAGACATGAACGAAAATGAACTGTGTGTATAATTCAAAATTTGAATGCAATAAAAGTTTAAAATGTTCTCTTTTTTTTTTAGAATTGATTAACTCAAAGGATTTTTTGAAAATTTATGGGAAGAAAATTTATAGGATTTTTTTTTGCTTCGAGAACAAAATAATCTGTTCAAGTGCAGCTGAATATGTCACATTCTTATGAGATTTGCAGGAAGATGAATTAATGGGTCTCCTTCTCCAGTCTTTCTTCCACTTTTCTAATTCTACATTGAGATTATTTTCAGATTCACTGTTTTGGTCTTTCTGTACGTGGCTTGGTGCCCACTGAAATAAATTTGCCGTGCTCTTGCTAAAGCAATGTTTTTAAAGCCACTTATTTTATTTAGAAATTCTTAGTACAGCATTACACAGTTTTAAAAAATTAAAGTAGTGAAATAGAGAATAAAAATTCTGTTCATCAGTCTTTAATACTTGAGCTCATAATTGTGTGGCAGATGAAGCAAAAAAAAAAAAAAATTGGAGCAATCCAGAGCCCCTGGACAAGATAATCACTCTACCTCAGGACATTGAGATAATTTATCTGGGTGGCTTAGAAAAAAATGCTAGATAAGACTAAAATTTGGAGAGGCTGAGCACATCCAGGCTCAGGCTCTGGATTAGCAAGTAGTGAATAAATGCAGCTACTGGCATCTGAATATGTTAATGCTGTAGATTCTAGCATGGAAACAGGAAACTGTATTTATGAGGCCAAAATATATCAGAGATTATTTCAGTTCTATATATAATGTATACATTTTACATATACAAAATCTTTTCCAAAATAGGAATAATTTGCAAGCACACTGAAGCTGGAAAATGCCAGACTAAAGGTTGCCTGGAAGTGATCCCTAATTACACGCTTCCTGCCTTCTTTTTTTCCAACCCTGAAATTTTCTCATTTTACAGTCTTAATACTTTCTCAATTAAATAAAGACTTTTGGGATGTGTTTTTCCCCCCCCAGGTTTTCAAAAAAAGCATTTGGAAACGATGCTGTTCCACACTACTCACATCCAGATGGGTCATCAGCAGGTTGTACCCTTTATGTCATCTGAGGAGGCTCCTCAGGCTGCACCTGATGCTGTGATGTTGAAGTCTGAGCAATGACGCCGTGTGTCTTCTGTCACCTGACAAAGTTACAGGTGTCAAACAAGAGGACTGTAAGGTAAGGCAGAACGTGAACAAAGTTTGAATAAGTTACTTATTGCTCTCCTTCACCCTTCTCTATTCATGAATGTTCCACATTGTGCAACCATTAACAACCTCGCTTAGACAGCGGACACATAAACTTCATCGACCTGGTTCTGTGCTGCCTTGTACCGTATGCGGGATCATTTTCTGCTCATGCAAGACAAATGTAAAATGTTGATTTCTGATTTGGTAGCATTTTAAAACTACTTTGCACTTAGTGTCTGCAGCTGTCAATGGTAGTGCAATGCTGCAGCAGGCAAATCCAGGGCCCCTGTGCTGAGGAGGGTTACACTTTAATCAGATTTTTTTTTTACCATGCTGGTAAATCAGAGTAGTCACACAGACAGCAAAGAAGTTGAATCCAGTGTGTTAAATTATTCTTTGTCTGCTTCTTTCAAGTGAGGATTGAAGAGTTTTTGATCAATAGTGGAGCCTCATGCAAAGCCTCATAAAAATTGTTCATTTCCTAAAATCTATATCCATGCTTAGGCAATTAGTCTTTTGTATTGATAACTGGGAGGGTAATATTTCAGATCTCTCCCTGTGCACAACAGAAATGCTCCAAAACTAGCGTCCACTTCTGCTACACTGAGAAGGCTGTGCAGTCCCAAAGTCTAAACTGTCACAGAAGGGGAGCTTGCAGGACTCTAATGAGATAGCTTAGAGACAGAAAAAGATCCTACCCATGAAGATTCAGAAAGGATGTGAGAGGGTTAAGCACTTACTGTAGGTTACTTTTTTAGTAGATTACTTTAAGCCAGGACTATGCACCTGGTACTGAAACTGAAAACTGAAAGTTCTCTGTGAGATCTGGAAACAGTAACAGGCTGGCTTCCATAAATAATACTGGAAGTTAAACAGTGATTTCACAAGGTCCAGGACATAGTATAAATAAGAAAGCAGAAAAATCCAGGAAATCCTTAGTGAACAAATGTTTTGTTTTAAACATTATATGCTTTTCTTGATCTCTGAGAATCATCTTCACAGTAGATGCTACACTGAGGGAAGTAAAAAATAGTTTTCTCTGACTTGAGCAAGAGATTTTGACAGTCTGAAAGCGCTGTTTGTTCTTGAGCTTTTCAGAGTTAATCCAAAAGTTCATAGACCTGGCAAAAGGTAAGAAGCCAGTGAAATGCTCTATTAACAAGATACCAAGCTCATGTCAAAAAAACCCCTAAAATGCCGCATGCTGACACCAAACATTACAGCATTTGGCAACTGCAGGAGATTGGATTAGTGCAATATTTTGAATTGAACTATCCCAAAGGCATAGTTCAAGGCATGCTGGGCCAAATTCAGCCAGGAGGTAACTGTATCAATTTTACTGGATTTATACCCAGAGGAATTTGGTCCATTTTGTTGTGGCCAAAATGCAATGCTCAGGTTAAAGTTGAGCAGCTGTACAAGAGCTGTGATTTCTTTTTTAAAGAGCTAGCTTGAAAAGTCATCCCATTATTTCAGGTGAGCACAGGTACTGCTTCAGATAATTGATTCTGCTGGTTTCATCTTGGGCTTCAAGAGCAAACTGAGTTGCCTGAAAGTGAAAAGGAGGGAAATAGGAGCAATTTTGAGAAAGTTTTCCTGTATTTGCTGTTTCTGTGCCCCAATTATCCTCAGTCCACCCCATGTGAGATTCAGGACCTGGTCAGGTCACATGTGTTCCCATTCTGTCTAAAGCATCATCTCTGTCCGGAATTTATGGCATAGCACAGTGGACTGAACGACCCGTGAGCGGGACAAATGCCACAGGAAAACATGCACAGGCTGGAGGCAGCCAAAAATCTACTGGACCGTCGTGGAGAAGCTAAAAGGGGTTTTGTCCTGTTTTACTTTATGTTTGGGGTGAGGTTTTTTTGTATCTATGTGGTTTTTGAAAACCACAAGCTCTAGTGTGGAAAATCCATATTTTGGCTTGGCACCAGTTTCTACAGTCTTCATCCCACTCAGCAGGGTAGTAACCTTTGTCATATGACTTGTTTTTTCTCTTGCTGTCTCCATGGGAAAAATAAAACCCCCAAACTGTTGGAGCTGTAGGCCTTGTTGTGTGATGTTTAGGTTTATCATCTCTATCTTTGCATTCCATGCAAATGAGGAACTGAATCTTGCTTTGGAGGGTAAGGTGTCCTTCAGCTCCGGAACGAGTGCAGCAACCCCGATGCTTGTATAGAGCTGATGTAAAAAGTGTGGCAGTGGGTAACCAGTCTGTATCAAAGGGAAGGATTTTCCTTATCCTGCCTCGGAGCAGTAGGGAGGCATTTCAGCAGACACTACAATAATTTCTGTATCTTGGGAGGCTCAGAGTTGCTGTAGCAACCTTTTGCTAGATAGGAATTTGGCTGGTGAAGCCCCACAGGAATCTGCTCCCACTCCTGACTAACCTCTCACATCACCGGTCTCAACTGCCAGGGAGAAACCCCAGCTGCGACTCAGGAAGGGTGAGGGACCTTTTTCCACAGGTTCCTCACAAGCCCTTCCTCTGATTACTGGGATCAGATGCTTTTTGGCAGTTTTCCACAGAGACAGAGTTTTGCTACGGGTACAGAGTTCTCTGCCTGAACCCAAATTGTAAGAACGGTCATAGTAAATTTTGTGCATACAAACAAGCCCTTATTCATGCACTTGCAGATACAGAAACTGAACATGCAAAAGCAGGGAGTGCAGTTTTAGAGCCCAGTGTGGGAAGTCTAACTGGGAGGCAGCAGTAGTTCTGGTGACACAAAAGAAGTATTATGAAGTCACTGAGGGGATCAGGCAGATGGGAACAGACTTGAGTAGGAAGGAATACAGGCAAGGTCCCCAAAGCCTGCTACTTAGATTTGGATAAAAAACGAAGTGTGAACTTGGTCAGAGCATGGGGGGATGCATCACTGCTAAACCAGTTCCTTCAAAAGTGTGAAGTAGTTTCTAGAGTAATGAAAGACAGTTTTTTGGCCTTCCAAGCTGCTGTACGGCTGAGAATAATATTTGGAAGGTTTTATTTATAGGTAATATTGCCCGATGCTTACAGAGTACAGGCAGTTATTTTGGACTCTTGGCTTTTGTTCCAAATTCTACAGGTGATTGGCGTTGTCAAACCACAGGACCCTGTACATAAAGCCTAGAAAACCATAAGATAATTAAAACAAGACTTTGACATAACACATAGTTGAACAAACAAGTTAAGGTGCCCCAAATCTGGTACTTCTCCCAAAAGAAGTCGTGCTCCCACCTTACACCTTGCTGCTGGTTTACATCCCTGTGCCCTCCCTCACTGTATGGGTACAAGCCCTGGAAAGTTATCCAGGGAAGGAAAAGTTGATTTTAATCAGCGTTCAGCCCTACAAGGAATTTTGCCAGTACATCCGACAGACCAGTCAGTCACAATGTGAACCCAGGGATGAGCAAGGCTGGCTGAACTCTTTTCCCCCTGCATTACTTTCCAGGTAATTCCTTTTCCCCATTTTCCCCCTGCATTACTTTTCAGCTCTGTGATGTGGCTTGCAGCTGTGCTGCCAACACGAGTGAGGGATGGCACTGCTGCACAGGGGCAGGGACAGCGGGAGCAGGGAACCCATGGCTTAACCCACGGCTTAAGGCAGTGCCTTAAACCCAGACTAAGATTTCAGAACACCAGCTATAGCCACGGTCTTTGGAGAGTTCAGTTAAGCAAGTGTGCTCAGAGCTTATCTGACAACTCTCAGATAAGACTGGGTCTTCCAATTCATTAACAGTCTGCTTAGACTAAAGTATCAGTCACAGAGCAGGTACCAAAATTAATGGTGATTTGAACTAACATGCTGAGCTGGAGAATTAGATAGCTGAAGAGCCAGCCCACACTTATTTTTGCCAGCTGTGTTGGTGGGCAAGCAGACATCAAGGGAATATAAATTTCCAATTGTCTGACCAGTATCACCAAAGCTTGCCTTGGAGCATTCTGAGGCTATTCCCATGCTAGAGATGTACCAGCGTGACAAAATGGATTGTGAGTCTGGATGAGGTTAAACCAGGTCAAATCCTTAAAGCCAATGCAAGATTTAACGCTTGCAGATATTATTTTGAGTTGTACAGACAGTTCACTAAATACAACAAACTGTGAAAAATAGAGTTACACAAATACTGATCTGTGCTTGGAATGATTTTCACTGCTTTAAAGCACAAGGAAAGCAGGGTGGATTCCAGAAGAAGGCAATCTCTGTGTTGGTGGGTTTTTTAAAGCCATCTACCTTACAATCTGAAACGGTTTTTAATTACAGAAGGAAGAAAAACATCTATACTGACAGGTTCCTTAGGCTGCAGGCAGATGTTAGGTCTCAGACAGAAAGTGGGCCCATGTATGGGTATAGTCAGCTAAATGTGTCGCTGAGTGGCAGTAGGGAAGGCAAGTGGGCTTTGGAGAGCTGACTGATCTCTGTGCACTGGCAAAGTAATCAAAAGAGAATATGGACCGGGCCTGAGGCTTATCCTAACTATTCAAAGCTGTGTGTTGTTTCACACAATGTGGGATACAGCCTGGGCCCTGGTTTGGAGAGGTGGTGGTGTATGGGTTTTACTGTAGATTTTTAAAAAGAGCCCCCAGTTCTGAGGAATCTATTCCCAACTAAAGCACACAGGCTCTGGAAAGGTCAGAGAGAGGCATCTCTAGCTTTGGTAAATAAACAAATCTCTTCTGTGTGGCTGGGATGTTGTATTAATAGCAGTAGATTTGGTTTCGCATTGTGGAGCTCCTCCTGTTTCATTGCTAGTCAAGATAAGAGAACACAAAATGTTCTGTCACCCTCCCCATGAGAAAACAAGCCAACAGGCAGAGACTATTATGTTTAAAGATACTACTGAGGCAAAGGCTCGGAGAATGCAAACACTCAGATTTATATTCAGTAACTACTGGATACCATAGCTGGCACACCACTAACTCGACGTTATTTAACGTCTTACATGAAAGAGCCTGCAAGGCAAAATCACTACAGTAGAAATAACCTCAAAATAAGGGTTGAGCCTTAAGCTGGTGGAAGTTGATTTTTCCCTTTTGCATTTTTCATAGGGATTCAGCTGCAGCAAAAAGTAACTGTTCTTTTCTGCTTCTTAACCTATTCATCGGTCTGCTACAGTCTGTTTTACTTCAGTTTGCAACCTGGAGTTATTCCGAGCTTCATTACAGGATACTAGGACTGGAAAAGTTTCTCCAAACAGTTCCTGAAAGGAAAAGATTTCTTGTGAAATTGTAAAGCTCTCTAACTTGTCAGTAAGCATGTGGGAAATAAATTAACTGAGCTGTACCCCAGAGCTTCTCTGCACAAATTATTTGGGAATACTTAATTCTAAAGTTCCACGTGTGGAATATTTTACTTTGGAGTAGGTACTCCTGAGTGGAAGGCAGATCTAGCTGGTGGATAAGAAGCACGATGGGAAGAAATGAAGAATTTATCCTCAACTAGTTAACATATATGACAGGTACAATTGTTCTTACAACCCTAGGTACCTATTACATTAGCTAATATATGCTTAAGACATACCTCTTGTCCTTAGCGGCACCTTTTCTCTGGACTGGGCATCGGTCCAAAAAGGAGACAAGTCTTCTCTTCTGTACATAAGCATCTTCCGTTGGAGAGCAGATTGTTAGATGTAAGTAAAAATAAACACCAACTAAATCAGATAATTCTCCCCTGAACAGTTGTTTTCCTTGTCCTTGAAATGTCATCAGCTAGAGATGTATTTCTTTTCCTGATGCTCAGGTAGAGAGAGTTTAGAGGGGAGTCCTTCCCTGCATGCAGAAGGTATTTTGTAGAACTGCACCTCTACATAGGATACACAAACAAACCAAATGACTCAACAGAAAAAATATTGCATGCAGTGAGATCTTTTCCTCTAGGCACATTTTTACTGCGAGAAAATAAAAATATTGGCAGAAGACAAAGGCACTGAAGTCACGGAAATTGTTCTCTCCCCAGTCTGAGTCTGACCAGTCTGGAATTTAGTTTTTGGATGTGGTCCCTGATCTGGCCCTAAGATAACAGTCCACCTTTCTACCTGCCACAGGAAAGAGCCTCAACTGAAGTTAAAATGCTGCTCACATGGAAGTGTTTACATGTGAGTATCACTTCCCATCTGCTCTGTTCACTGCATTTCACAAAAAAGGATTATTTCTTACATACACAAGGTCCTCTAAAAATTTCATAAGAAATTCTGGGCAGAGACAATGGACTTATTTGACAGCTACCAATGACTCTTTAAGAGGATTATAAATGTTCAGAGAAAGTAACAATCTTTGTAGTTAGGAATGAAAAAAAAAAAGGTAATTGTTCCATATTGTATCATCCTTACCATTTGAGAACAACCCCAAATTTAATTCTGCCATCACAGGAATTTTGGCTGAGTTAAATGTGAGAAAAGATTTCAATTTTGATCATGAAATTTCTTTTAACTGTGATTTCTGATATGACATATGCCAGAGAAATGAGAAAAAAACCCCAACCCTGCAGTCAGTGTGAGGGCCTCCTGATCTTTCTGAAGGATCCTCTGTGCTTCAGTATGTCAGTGCTCGAAAGGATTTCATGCAGATGGTTTTGGAAAGGAATGAGTACCTGTTACCAATAAGGTTTTCTTTTTCAAACAGATTTAATAGTCTGCAGATCTGTGCTGTGGATAAGATATTCTCAATAAAATGATTTGTTTTGCATGGAACATTTTTAATTTAATTACACCATCAGCTACTAAAATGGAAATTGTATTTCTTTCACTTTGAGATATCACTGTGAAATTCCAAAGCCATATGTAGCCCACTACATTTATGCACTGACCACTGGAAAAGTAGTGTGAGAAATGGAGTGTAGCAATTTGAATTATTCCAAGAACATCCTGTTCTTAAAAGGCAATAAACATTAAATACCCATACATGAAAATAACACGGAACTTAATTCTTTTATAACTTCAGCACTGACCCAGGTTTTTGGCTTCCTAAGAATGGGTTTGTATAGAGAATGTCTTTGCAGCTGAACTTCTGTGTAGTGATTTTGGCAGATTGAACCTGACGTTAAGAACTTAAATCTATTTCAACAGGACCTGAATTTTCCTGCAACGTGTAATAAAAGGCAGCAAGCAACCCCCCAGTTGGGTAAGTGATGACACAATTGCTCTTCTGCTGGACAAGGTCATAATCTGATTTATTATTAGATATTAAAAGCAACAAATTCTAGATACTTCCTAGAAGATGGATATCCAACATCATTATTTTAGTATTCCACATGTCTAAAAATTTCTCTTTCCTTTCAAGAATGAAGTCTGTTCGCGGAGTTGCAGCTGGAGAATGAGGGCAGCTCAGGCCACCCCAAATCTCAGGAGATCAATACTGTTAGCAGCTGATGATCTAATTATGGATTATTTGGGTCAAACTCTTTTCTCCTAGCTAGGTGTGACTTTATTGACTCAAAAGAGGTTAGTTCATTCAGTTCATAGGGGTTATAGCAGGAGTGAATCCTTCCCCTAATAAGTACCATCCTATTAATCATACAGAGAGTCTAACATTTCCTATAAGCAGGCATTTTGATCTGGTACGACATTTCTAATGCATAGCTTAATGCTATTGCCTGAATGGATGGCATTTACGTAGATTATTATTAGATTTCTATTAGTTATGTGCATGTTTAATAAAGCTGAGGACGGAAGCATTTACTCAGAAAAATACTGTTACGAATGTCGCCTTTGCAACCTTTCTCTCTGCATTTTGCAAAGGCACTGCTCCAAACCAGGCTGTCCTAGTGTATTCATGTGCTCCTACCTTGAGCTGGCCATCAACAAGGCACACGATGGTGTAGGATTTATTAGAGATTTTAAATTTGCATCGCTTAAGAGATTGAAAAATAGTCTTCTTGAACTACATAATAACCCATGACTGGATTCCAGCATCTCGGAGTTTTCCACAGTTTCTTGCATAAGCATTTTTATAGTCTCCCTCTTGTATTAACTTACAGAACATGTACAATGTGTCTGGGCATTAATGTAGCACTCAATAAAACCCGTGAAGTACTGCCTTACAAGGAGCATGGCTCAAGATAAATGATGGGGTACACTAATTAGGGCTGTCCATTTTCTCTTTGGTTCTTCCAGAATCCTGTTGGGGAGATAGGAAGAGATCTGTCCAAGACATTACCTCAGGAAAGCGGCTTGGGCTGATTTACACCACCACGTAGGCAGACGGATTTCCAGAACTTTATGTTCTAGTTTAACAGATGCATATGTTCTGCGAGGGGGGGGACAATGAGTTTATGGAGGGAGAAGCATTGCCTGGAAAATCAAAACCCCAGGTGATCCTTCTGCATCTCTGTATTTTGTTTTTTGAGAAGCACACAGAGGAGAGGAGCGTGACACCTCTGAGAAAGCTAATCAGAAGTTATGACTATTAATTTCCTGCCTTCCAATGCTGATCGCCTGGTAAGTGTTTCTTAAATGATAAAATGTTTCTGTCTGGGTTTTTTGTTATTTAACTCTGTGATCATTCAGCATTCCGTTAGGGGAGCAGGGTTTGATGAAGGGGAGATTTCACCTTTGCTTATGAGCTTTTTCATAAAGCAGTTGTTATTTTTCTGTCTTCAGACTGTCTTGAGCTGATCATCGAAGCACAGCAAGGACAACAGGAACTGCAGACGAAGGTGCAGTTCTGCAAAACATTTTCTCTGATAGCTAAAGCAGTTTGGGAAGCTCCAGACCCTGGTTCCCTGTGTCCCTGCCCGCATGCTCCCAGCTCCTTGCCTGCAGCTCTCTGCCCCTTCAGAGGTGCTTTTACAATTAATTAATTGCCTGTGGCTATAAACTGAGTAGCTGAGTTAACAACCCTCTTTCACCAAGAGACCTGTAATAAGCCTGACCATGCAGCCCTACAAAGAGTTGTGCCAGCACAACTGACAAAATGTTTTCACAATAATTGCAAGCTGGTTTTGACTCTGGTAGCACAGAGCAGGGCAGTCCCACCTCTTCTCTCAGGCTACCAGTTTCTCCCAACTATTCAGGAACGTGCATCCCTGTACATTAGTGTAATCCATCAGTGAATATACTAACAGAGAAGTTTTCAAGTCATCCAGGACAGGATTCTTTTGAGTCCAAAGCTGCTGTTTTCCATAAGCTTTCCACCCAGGCAGTCTGGGGTTCCTTTGCTGCAAGTGGGAGTGCATCTCCTCTGCACGTGACCTCACTTCCTTCATGTTCTTTAACCAGCCCACTCATGTCACTATAGACCCTTCTAGCTTGTTGACAGCACTTAACATAATCATTTTTATTTATTTATTTTCTAATTCTGCAGACAGCTTGAGCCTGCGTACAGTGTCTGGTAGATACTGCACCCACAATGTGTGGCTGCCTTGAAATGGGGCTTTCAAACAGGTGAGTTCTCCAGAACTCTTCACACACACACTCACTCACCCAAGGAGTTTGCTGACGAAGCACAAGGTGGTTATAGCTGGAGGAACAGGGGTGTGGGGACTGACTATTCAATTAAAAGCAGGGTTCTCACTACTCTTTTACTAGAGGGATTTTGGTTTTGGCTTAAGTTCCATACAGTCTATACAGCACCCTGCAAATTAAGAAGCTCCATCTAATTTATTGAATTTTTTTTTGGCCTTCTTTTAGATTCCAGGTGCAAATTACTGCTGGATTTAATCTCCTGGAAACCTACATCCTCATTGTATTCATGGAGCAACCATGGGATGTGCAGTAAGAGGGCAGGCTTAATCCATGCTTACATACTGTGTGCTTTATCTCTGACCAATGAACACCCCCAATTTAATTAGCTAATGTTGTGTTTAGGTATTCAATGTTTATGCATCAGTGAAGCAATAACCTTGCAAACCACTCTATTTGTTGAACGCCCTTTTACAAAAACTGGACGTACCCATTTGGCTTGTTTCAAACAAAGATAAATTGCATCAGCACTATGTAGTTGCAGGTAAAATTGGCTCTGATGCAGCTGCTGTAACAAAGAAAACTTCCCTTATTATGAAACTCCCATATCTGTGCCTTTCTGTGGAGAATATTCTGTGAGCATCACCGAGCCTTCTGTGAAGAGTTCATCTAATCCTAATGGAACTACACAGTACCAGGCTCTACGTCTTATAAGGAAGAACATTGCCACCAAAGCTATTTGAGTTGGGTTTATTTTTTTTGTATTGACTAAAGAACCTTTTGTGGGGAGTCTGTTTGTCAAAAAAGTGCAAGTTTTCTTTTGAAAATTTTAACTTCTCATTAAAAAGTTGTGGGTTTTCTTAAACATGATTTTTCAGGGTTTTTTAAAATGTGTTTTTTCAGGGTTTTGTCAAGAAGTAATATGAACATTTAAAATTATTTTGTTCCATTGAGACAAATTTTTCACAGGAAAAATGGTTTTACTCCCCTCTGGTATATGCTTGTATCAACAAAAGTTGTTTTTATTTAAGGCCAAATTTATCAGACTAAACAGGAGCTATCACCATTGACTGGGTTATTCATTAACTGGGGTTGCCCTGGATTTGTTCCCAAATAGAAAAGCAAAATTTAATACTCCAGTGATAAATCCACTGCCTTTCTATTTGAGGTTTAATCCCAGTTCACTCCAGTATGTCAGTTCACTGAGGAGCAGGACCAGGCTGGCAGAAGCAGCAGCTTTGACCACAAGCTGCCTGGAGCAATAAACCAGGAGCACAAGCTCTCTCATCCCTTACCGTGTTCTAAGCCAGTCACTTTTTCTCTTGGACTGCTTCCACATTCAGGCATCTTTACATTTGTTGAAGAAATCACTGAATATTCTTCCAAATCTCTTCATTTCCTCTAGATGTTGAAGAAAAAAAATAGAATTTCCTGTTATTTCTGTTCTGGGTTATATAATCAATGTGTTTCAGCCCCAGCATAGGGCAGACACTTGTAAAAAAACCTGGATACATACAGAGAACAGGCACACAAATAAAAGAGCTGCCCCAGAGAGCTCTGTGCTGGTTTGGAACCCAGAGACCTCGTCTTCGTTTGCACGCACGTGTGCCCAGCACACACATGGGGCTTCTGGTTGGAACCGCTGCTCCTGGGATCAGAAAAAAGATCTTGGTGTAAGAGAAAATCTCACATTTAGCTTTGTTGACTCCTTTAGCTCAACGGATGTAGTTGTGATGGTTTTTATGTTTGAAATCCCCTGTTACAATTTAATCAAAAACCTCGTCAGGAAACAGCTTTACATTTCTCTGCATCCTACTTGTTTATCTTTATTTGTTGCCACCTTTCTGTTTGTTACACATTTCAGTGAATTTTCAGACATTTTACTTCCAAATTACTTTCTAAAATGCCCCTCCATAGAAGAGTGGCAGGGGTCAGCTGAGGATACTCAAAGCAAGGACACTGACTACAGCACTGGGAAATTCTGTGACGTTTGCTGTATCATGTTCAAACAAACCAAGCCTCAGGCTAGGCTGAGGGTCCAGGGGTCTGAAAAACCATGCTCAGGACAAGACTCAGGAGGTTTCTCAGAGGGAAAGTCAGGTGGGGAATCCTGGGTGTGCCCTGAGCCCATAGCCCAGAGACAAGGACTAGATTCCTAGTTTCACTTCTACTTCGTTCCATACTGAGATTTGTTAATCTAGAAAATAATTCAAGTAGCAGCAAGTTGTTCATCTGGACGTACGGTCAACAGACTTTACTAGGAGTTTTTGTAAAATATGTTGAGATTCTGTCATGAGAGTTACACCAAATAGTTTATTTTGTCCTGATTTGGGCTTATGCTAACGTTGTCATGCTGACATATATACAGGTTCACAGGATCAGAGAGGCTTCTCTTAAGCTGTCCACAAATACTTTACATGACAATGCCATAAAATCAGGGAACTGGATATTCCAGAGAGAGAACTTGAGCCATCAGTCACAGTAAGTACATAATAGAGCTACAAAAATATGCATTGACCCCAAGTGTGATCAAACGAATATAAACGGCATACTCCCAAGTAACATATTTACATCTGCATTTGCATATGCTGCTGACGTCAAATGCATTCCACTGGCATGCCCAGGTTTAGGTTCTGTATTATGTTCTGTATTTGATCATTAGGTAACACCAGACAACAATATTACTGTAGAGAGTAAATATCATACAGGATAAACGACAGGAATACTGCACTCTGTCAATTCTGGCTTTACTCACAGCAGTGAAACTGCATTCTCATCGCAGCAAGCTCATTCTGTTTTGTCAGGGAGTGCAATACGCCTGTACCAGAGAGCGGTGCAAACGATTTGCAATATATTGATCACATAGAAAATTAAGTGCAAACAATTTAAAACATCTTAAGTGATTAGATATAATAAAATTGCACGGACGCAATTGCACAGCTGGCAAACCCAAGTCAGACGAAAACAATCACCCCACTCTAGATGTACAAAGAACCTGGCTCTCAACCTTGGCTTTTAAACTTGAAGCTTGATAAACAATATTTCTGCTGTGATCTGGACAGGTGGCAGCCCCATCACAGGGCAGTCGCCAGCATTACCACTCTCCTCATTTAGACTTTACATCAAGTCTGTGTGAGCTCTGGCTTGAAACCAGATTCTTCATGTCTATAAGCAAAGACAGAGGTTACCGCGTATTTATTAACACTCGTTCTAAAGCAGCAAAGGTATTACATAAAGGACAACTGTTCTTGTAGATTACATAGTATTTTTAAGGGACGTTATAGATTGGAGGACTATGTATATGTACATTTGAAAGTAACTGTCAATTACCTAAAATAATTCTTATCCTAAACGGGTTGATGCTGAGCAGAAGGTACAGAAAAACAATTCTACAAAAGCATAAAATAAAACTCTTATTTGTGGGTACACGAAAGGACTCAAGAGTATAATTTTACTTAGACCACACGAAGTCCTAAATTGGAAAAGCAGCTCCATCCAAGGTCGCCTCTGTTGTTTCCAAAAATATCTTGAAACAAACGCAAGAGGGGCACTTTGTTGGGTGTTATCTGGACATATATAGTTTCAATCAAATTCTTCAAGAAGTGTCAGAATAAAAGTCGAACATTTGTTTGACACTGCCAAGTCACTGGCAAGTGAATCCCTTCAGAGGTTGGAAATAACTTTGATAACGGAATGGAAGAGTTATGGGATGTTTTCTTTACACTTAAAAAAAGGGGCATTAATTTGGGATGGAATTGTAAACACTCTTTAGACCTTTCACAAAAGGACTGTATAATTCTTTCCGCTACACGGAGTGAAGCGTTACAAGGTTGTGTTAATGATCCCAGAAAAATATTTATAGTGCTTTTTCCAGTATATGAGTTCTCTCTTTCCCTCTCCTCATATTTTACCCTCAACCCTCACCTCCTTCAATTAAATCACCAAGCAGCAAAGAACCTTTGGTGTATACAGATTTTAAGGTGATGCATTTCACATACAAATGGCTGAAGTACAGTGTGGCAAATAAAATAAAAATTAAAAGAAAGGAATAGTTAGCACCAGAGTTACAACCCACTATGCAGTACACCACGCTCCACCTCTTTGTTTGAAGCATTCAGATTGCTTTCTAGTTCTTAGCTGCGGGAGATGTTTTCCTAAGATGGCTTAATTTTGAGATGGTGGTGTCATTACCCTTAAAGTAATAAATACCCAATTTTCCTTACTGTCCTCTGAACAGGAACTGGGTCTCTCACTATCCCGTGGCTCACTCATGCAGATACCTGAGCAGTCCAAACCACCTACGGAAAATGAAGTAGAGAAATCCTTCAGAACAAAAGATGCCACGTGAATGTAAAATATTAGTGGAACAGGTTGTCTGTGGGTGACTTTCAATGTTCTGCTACAGTTCTGTGTTCTTTTTAATAGGCTGTAAAAACATGGCAAGCTTTAAAGCACAGGATAAGGGAGATGGGTGCAATGTTGTATAAATACGTAAACAAGCCAATGTTTTTGAACGCTGCAGCCCACAGAATGCAGTCTTGCAGCAATGCATCATTTAAGTAGCAGTTGCTAAGCCAAATGCATCATTTTCACGTGATTTTTCATTTTCTTTATTTTAAATTTTTAGAATCCCAAATTAATCAGCCCTTTTTGCTTCTGGGAATTCTTCACTGATGGCTCTGAGATTTCTGTGATAAAAGAAATGCTTAAACACTAGTTTGTTTGGCACAAAATGCTGCAACAGTGTCAGCCAAGACAACTTCTGAATTCTTTATATTCTCCCACAAATTTTAATTGCAGAAAATTTGAATCAATAATTCTGTGGAGTTTTCTTCAATGTGAACTGGATGTAAAACTGATAAAGAAGAAATGGCGAGATTAATTCCTTCAATATTTCCCTTAGATGGTTATAATTGATGTCTGCCTTTGTGGTTTTGTTGTTGTTGCTCCTTAAGTGCCAGGCATATTTTCTCTTCCATTCCACGGAAAAGAAGTAAGGAGAGAGAAAAGAATTTCTCTTTGAGAAGCAGTAAGATCCCATTTTCCATACTCCTATCAACTGTATTTTTTCTGGTATTAACAAAATGTGCAGGATTTGGCTTTATCCTATTTCAAGAGCAGACCTAATTAAGTGCTTATGGTATAAATGAGTGTTTTTAAAACTTGAGCAGTGGTGATAAGACTTAGAAGCTTAAAAATGGCAAGTTATTCTGCAATGCCAGTCTGAGTCTGAGAGACGCTGGCGTGAGCAGATCCCTTTGCAGAAGAACTCTAGTTCTTGGCATTCAGCACATGCTGCTTTGTGTATCCTAATCTGCAAAAAACATCTTTTCTTTTTTTTTTTTCGAAATGATGAGGAATGGAAGTGTAAAAAAAAAAAGTTAAAATATACTTAAAAAAAAAAATAACTACAGACAATGCCTTTAAATACAAGGTAATGCATGAAGTTGTATTTTAATGATAAACACTATAAATACCTCGGCAGTAGATTTGTGCAAGACAGCCTCTCCTAGATAAAAATCAAACCATATTGCTAAGGACTCCTGTGTTTTGATTGCGCTGAGAAAAAGCTTCCACAAACATTTAATTTTTGTTACGAATCGGAACGTGTCTAACAGAACGTTGATTTGTGTTGGATGTCAGTCATTATTGTAGAGGATTACAGTTCTGGTTTATACTCGGTGTCTTATAAATCTGATGCTGGCCCTTTAATTCCTGCTTGTTCTGTCAGGGGGAAGAGTACAGAGCTAAATCCAGCAGACCTTATTTTGGCAAAACTCCCACTGAAGTCAGTGAGGGTTTTGTGACAGTGAGGACGGCAGGATTTGTCTCACAGTTCCTGCTGATTATTTGGAATATGTTTGCCCCCCGCCCCCAAACAGCAGAGCTCCTCGGCGAGGCTGACGTCACCGTGGCGCGGCGGCTCGCGGAGCTTTTTCCCTCCGTAAACTGGGATCATGAAAATCGGTGTCATGCAACTGTGAAAAAAATACCCTTTTCACCCAATGACCTTGGAAGAAAAGGGATTGCCTCGGGAGTTTGGAGACCGCTGCTGAACGATCGCTACAGAACCGGAGACGCTGAGAATTTGGAGAACCCGTTCTAAACTAACGCCGAGAATTTCAACAGCTCTTTAAACGAGCTGGAAATAGGGCAAATTCTGATTGTTAAAAAACAACTACCCAGTTGGGTGTTGCCCAGACAGGTGGTACCTTGAGATAAAATTGTTGATTCGTGTAATACTTCCTCACTGGAACACTGGCATGGCCATGAGAATTTCAGTTGTTTCCATTCCACGGTGCAATAGAGAAAGGCAGCTGAAGAGTTAACGGCGATCCTTCAGCGTGAAGCCTCGCACCACAAATGATAACACGGGGCATGTGTACAAATTGAGCCCTTTATTTTATTTTATTATTTTATTATTTTTACTTAAGGCTGAGCAAATACAGGGCCAACGAGAGAAACCAGCTCTGCAAGCCTCGGCACTCTCCTCATCCACTGACAAGATGAGAGGGTACCAGCTTCCCGCGCTGTGCTGTGTCAACGTGTCATGACTTTTTCTCTCAAGGGGACACCTTTCAGGTGACAGCACTTCAGTCTCCGTGGTCTTTCCGTCGTACATCTGCCTGCCTTCTTGTGGAAGCTGGCTCCAGGCTTGCCAAACACTGCCAGAGTGGTGATTTAGGAACCGGGCAGGTAGTCCCAAACCGCGCTGCGTAGATCACTGCCTGAGGACAGCCACCAGGTAGCTAGCAGCGAGCTTCCCACCGCTGTTCGTCTGGGCCAGACATGAAATAGTGATCTCAGCAGCTCTGCACTTCACTTCCAGTTCCTGAACCAGCAAGTCACTTGGAGCAGAGGTGTTAGATTGCTTATTGGGTACTATACTATCCATGCTTCCTTAGCAGAACATCCTCATCACGAGGACATTTCCTAGGTGCCGAGTGGTTGCTACATGCTTCTGCTGTATGGTGTTTCTAACAGTGAGTGGCATCATACTGCTGGAAAGGCTCACCAAGAAAGCTCTGGAAAGCAGTATATTTAAACATAATAAATACAATAGCAGGGCCTAACTTCTATGATCGTGGGCAGCTATATGCATATGACTTCATTAGTAGGGATATCCATGTGAGTAAAGATGTGCAAACAAATAATCCTAGGTTTGGGTTACCGAAGGAAGTCTAAGAACATTTATTTATTAGCAGTTCAAATGGAACTAAAGTGGTACCACTAATATAAACAAAATAATCTGATCTCCAGATGGTAAAGTGCCTGGTCACATAACACAGCAGATGAACCGCTTTCTCATGCCTGTTTCCGATGCCTGTAACTATTTCATCTCTTAGGGGCCACGTGGAACTTTCCTGTGGATCTAGGGACAGCTCTGGGGAAAGATAAGGAGAAGCCTTTCGAAACCAGATAAGCTGCTGCTCAAGAGTGACTGCTCAGATCAGTGTTCCAACTGGAAGAAATGCGGTAAGTGCTGGAAATCCACATTTAGCTCTGCACATTTTTGGTTTATTTGGACCTTCACGAGGGAAAAGCAGGTATTTTTCCATATGGTGTGTTTAATCTTGCTAGTTAACCAGCTAGGATATTCATAATAAAAAAAAGTAAAATAATTAGAAGAAAGCTTTTTGGTTTAAGTTAAGAAGGAAAAGATAAAACTGTGAAGTTCAAAGATTTTTGAAGGCTCCCATCAAAGCATAAACTAGGTGGAAAAGCCAGTGAACAGAATCCATTAAAGTTGCATTTATTAAATGTCCACTTGTATAAAAAGCTAAAAATAGAGTTTGACTTTTTCCAATTTTCTTTTCATAACAGCTACTATGATTTTCTGCTTCATCTCAGAAAGTCATTTTGCTGCTGCTGTAGTGTATAATCTGTGTGCCCTTTCTTGGTGCAGTCCAAATGGCAGAACACTAATCAGATCAGAACAACAATCACGTCATCCTTGGGTAACCAGCAACAAACTGTTTTTACAAGGAAGAAAGATGAACTATTTTTAGGGTAACTGAATAGAAAACCAGAAAATTATTATACTGGATCTTACTCTACAGCGTTGCTATGAATTTCAAAAGCAGTGCTTTCTCCTGGGCAGCTGGCTAATCCATGTCATACAGGAATGGATTTGCAGAAAGGGTCTAGTCAAATAGGGTGTCCAGGGTTTTGTTAAGTCTTGATTTGAGGCATATAAAATCCTCTTTCTCCCTGCCTTGGCTGGAGACTCTGAATGATAGGCTGATTCCTAAGTAACCTAAATGCCTATTTTTGGTGATTATCCCATGTTTTCTGCATATCTCGCATCGAGTTGTCTCTGTTCTTTTACTACAGCTGGCAAGTAACACCCTCCTTTAGAAGTCCAGGTATGTGACTACCCTAACTTCCTCCAGCTCAACAGGCCCTATGGTGCAACGCAGGCACGATGGGGTAGTACTGCTGCAGGGCTAGAAGGAAAAAAATGTATAGGTGCCTCTGGAGCTGCCTGTGCCCATGCTATATAGCCTACATATGTCCTTTTCCTGAGCTTCTCCCCTCCAGACTGACACAGCCTCCCCTCAGGCCCATTCTGCTGTGTGAGCAGCTCATGGAAGCAGTGGGTGGTGGCGATGCTGACCGTTCTCCCCAGCCCAGCCAACTCTACCTGTGCCTGCAGCCCACGGCACAGCCTTCCTTCCACGCTCACTGGCAACGTGCGTAGGGGAAAATGGGCTGCTTCTCCTTGGCCTGGGCAAGATTAGTGTGCAGCTGTTGAGAAAGACTATCTTCTGCTATGCAGCAGCGTGGGAGGGCTTACGGGAGGATGTCCTGGGAATCTATGGCTCTGAGATGCTCTCCTTACACACACTGCAGTTTTGAACCTTCTGGGGGCATCGGAAATAAATGTCATTAAATGATTCATTCCATGAATTCACTCTTTTTCCCATGGCCCAGCAAGCTACTTGTCACTAATAATTTACCTTCTTCCATCTAAGAAATGTAAAAAAAGAATACCAAACAGTCAAAATGTAGAGAGCAGATTTGAATTCCATTCTGGTAACATTCTGCAATGTAGGAACTATGTAATTACCTTACTCTTGATACAGAAAACAGCAGAATACCTCGCAGTAAGGTATCAGAAAAAGCAACATTTTTTGTGTGTGTCCTAAAAATCATTCTACTTCAGGCAGGAGAAACTGAAAAAAACCCCAACGCAACCCTATCTAGAAATTCAGTAAGCCAGCAGAGTAAAGAGCAGCAAGAATTCTGGTCCCACGGACTTATCTCTCTGCTCCTGGTTTTGATTGTGGCTAAGAGGTGCTCATCCGGAATGCTGAAGCGTGAGGGACAGTTTCAAGCCTCACCTACATTCCTCTTCCCCTGGGTCAGCCCCGGGTCTCATGATGCAATTTTACGGGCAGTGAGAGTTGCCTGGAGCTCACGGGTCAAAGCCAGAGCACATGGCAGCCTTGCCTATCTACCTGTTTTGCACACCCAAATATATGCAGGAGCTCCTGTGCCACGTTTACATCCATCAATGACCCTCCACCCCTGAGATGACCCTTTTTGGGTAGCGTAATCACTTTGGAACTGCACTGCACCGGCACAAAAGATCCTCAGTGGAGAAAACCTTTAGCTGACCACTGCTTACACCTTCACACGGGCTACTCAGAAAAATAAGGAGGTATATTTGCAAGAAAAATAATTTTATTAAAAACAACAAGAAAAGATAATGGAAAAAGCTCAGAATCCAAGCAACTGTTTTCAGAGCCTGCTCCTGACGCTGTAGCAAAGAACTGTCTCTTGGAAGCACAATCAGTTTAATTCAACCGTGCAAGGAAATTATGACCAGGAGTGTGCAGGCAAGGTCTGAGCAGCTCCGAGTGAAAACAGCTCCATTCTTGCCAGTCACACTAGATGACTAAAGACAATAGGGAAGGAGAGGGCAAAGCCAGGAGGTCCACAATTATCAGTATCAAGTCCCAGGCCTTGCAAAAATGTAACCTTAGTGATACAGAATAAGGAGCAGAGCAATTATGTACATTTTCTGTGACCCTGGAGAAAGATTTCTTTGCCTTTGATCTCTCTGCAGATGTGTGCCATTCCCAGCCTCATAAAACAAAGATTTACGACGAGGTTCACCCCAGTGCAGCTCTCATAACAGATCTTCCTAACCACAAGATCTTGTCGCTTAATGGAGGAAAAGCTTCATCGAGTGGTTAGTTGCTCTCTTTGTTTATCCACCAAACCCCAATAATGTACAACAAATTGTAGAAATCATGAAAACAACAGTATTTAGTGAGAGGTTACCTTCAAGAAGACAACACGGTCTTCCTGCTTTATGTTGGTATCAAGAAGGAAGAATTCATAACACCAGCCTATCTTTACCTCCTTCCTGAATGACTTGGCCAATGGCTGTTTGATTTTGTTCTTTCAGAAAACATTCTTTCTTGCATTCCATTAACTGCTCAAAATCCTGCCACATTTTAATTTGCTTCATATTTGGCCCATGACTTTCCCGTACAACTTTCTGCTTCTCTCGTAATTTCTGTTAAAAATGCAAAAATAATAGATTTTTGGAACAGTTCTATACCACAGAAATTCCTTACATAGACAGCTTGAAATGACAAAGATTTTTATGTGCTACTGAAATGTTATTTTGTTCAAGTTGCTAACACTCCTTGCAAGTGGTAAATGCACTACCACCCGGGATTCAGATATCTGCTTTGTAAAGATTACCAATTATTTCAATGTTTTAAAACCATCTAAATAATAGTCTTATCTATTTGATAAGCTACACTAAAAATCTGAGTTCATTTCCATGCAGAGCTCTTTGAACACACAGTGGATTCATATCACGTTATAAACACGAAAACAATGTTTTACAATTAAACCTGCTACTGATGATTAACAGCAGCAGCCCAAACCTGCACAAATCGCTCACAGACCGACTCACAAAAAGGAAACTAAGAAAAGCAGGGAGTTGGTAAAACCAAACCTCACCCGTGCTGATCCGAGTTTCATACGAGATTAAAAATGGACAACGGCTTTTGTTTAACGCTCCTGCGCTGATGATCCCCTGGCCTTTAATAACAGTGATAATGCTGACAGGCTCCAAATTTATTGTCTTCAACAGGTTGCTTTATATACAACATAAAATTTGAGCTGGCACAGTTTGTTGTGCCCGTGTTTCAGTTTCTTATCCAAATGGTTTTCAGGAATGTGCTGTCACGTTAAGCTGTTTGACTATCTTTTACAAGCAGCTCATGCTATACTCCGCAGGAAATCAAGCCCTGATGAGCGAGCGTGATCTCTTTTCAGGGTATTAGTTACCAATGCCAGCAGTAATGGAATTTTCTTTGTAGGCTGCAATATGCTTTTTATAAAAGACTGGCCAGAGCCTTTGGTAATAAGCCCCATAAAAATATGAACTGTATGGTGTTTTTTACAAGGTAGAAGCCTCCTTCTTACCTTCCCAAGATTTTCTTGTTCAAGGATCATTCGTGTGTACTGTTCTCTAAAGGAAATAGAGAAGAATTTTGTTATGATTTTATTTGGTTCTATGTCATAGGACAGAATAACAATACTGTGAAAGTACAGGGAGGTTCATAAATGAGAGAGAGAGAAGAGGATGCATGAAGAAACCTTTCTGCCATTGCACAACATCAAGGATCAGATCTCTTTGATTCTCTCAGTTGTGCAGTTGGGAAACGTGATGTTGGATAAGAACTCTTCCATTTTTGAAGTCGGCATGATTACTGTTCCTTCCAGCTTGAAGCCAACAGCAAGATCGTTTAGATAAGACATGCCTGATCCCTTGTGAATAACGCACGTATCCTGGCAATATTCTGAGGTCAGCCACAGTGGCCTCATTTGTACAAGCATCAAGAGTTTACAGATCCACAGCCCGTAATTGCTGTGAACGTAGCGCTAGAATGAGTGGGAAAACACAGGAATGAAAGGGAATAGTATTTCCCACCAGCTCTGACAAATCCAGTGGCTGCAATGGAACCGCTGCGCGTTCCTCCCTTTCAGAAAACAGCCGTCACATTTAGGGGTCTAAATATAGGCTTAGAAGCATAACTGTTGACATTCATTATTGAAAATCTTGGCTGTACACCTTTGTCTGTAACAAGTGGCTGGATCGCTTTCTGACATAGGCAAACCTGATACACGAACCCTGACAGTGTAATCAGCAACCCAGAACAGCACGGTTCAGATGCGTTACTATGGACTTATTTTATGAGGTTTTATTGAAATGTGACCGCGAAAAACCATTTAACTGATTCACTTGGGAGGGGGGGGAATCAGTTACTCTATTTTATGTATAACAAGTACACTTAGAGGTTGAGAGTTTGCTAGTGGAAGTCAAAATAACCTTGGTCATCTAAAGAATTTGCCAAATTGCTCAGGGTAGAAGAACATTACACAGAAAAATCCTAGTTTCCAGAAAGAAATACCTGCCTTTGTGATAGCAGAGTGTGAAGGTTTGCTAGAGCGTGGCGAGCAGCCGTGTAGAACCAAGGCACCACATTTTTTATGTGCCTTCCATTTCTCCTAAGTACTCCAGGCTCTCGCTGGCAGCACTTGGGCCCCTGGCCACCTGGTCCTGCCTGGCCGTGTGAGGAATGAAGATGGATCATTTCACCATCTCTCACCCTTGGGCGATTCCTCCCAGAAGGAATCAGAGCCGCCTCGAGGCTGCACCAAGAGCTGTGCCAAACAGCAATCCTCCCTGAATCAAAGAGGTGGAAAGCCACGCTGAATCTTCTTAGTCCCCCTGGCACACAGCACGAGCTCACACGCATTTGGCCTCAAGAACGTAGTTTGGGGGTTTTTAAAGTAGTTTTCTCAGTAATCAACAAAAGATTAGATGTCTCTCTTAGTAAGTTTTTCTTTACTATTTATAATGATGACTGGAAAGAATGCAACTTAATAACTTCATTAAAAACACAACTTTCTATTTTTAGCTAAGAAAATTAACTTTTCTCATTCCAAAGAAGTGACTCCACAGAACGGAGAGTTTGTATTCAATAAAGAGGGTCAGAATTAAGACAGTTTTTGTTCAATATGTTGTTAGGAAAGTGCTGTTCTATTTATGGTTCATTTTTACTCCGTTTACATTCCAGTGCCTGCTGAAAAATACATTCCCATTCGCCAAGGATGTCTATTATTGTTCATAATATATTTTGCAAAGATCTCCATGTCGAACTTTGCTGTAATTCATTTAAATGTGATGGGACTGCGACCTCTCACAGAAGGTCAAAAATGTGCAGTGTCACTGTGAGAGGATAATTTCCCTCCCTTCTGTGCCCACAGTTATAGCAAGTGAGACAGGGACAGTGGAGAGAGTGGCAAAGCTGCCTTCACATTCTCCTCCCCATACCTGGAATTGCATAGCTGGACTCATGCTTCGTTCCAACCTTTGGCTTTGACGGCTCGTCTGGGTGAATACTCACTTTGTAGATCTTCATTTCATGAGTATTTGAGCTGGAGCATTTTTTTGCTTAGCATCTGTGAATAAAGTCAGACCCTCCCCTTCTCTGGGAGGCCATAAAAGGCCAGTGCCTGCTGTCTGACCTGCATTTCCTTTCAGCTGCTTGGCTGAGCTGGGTTGCTGTTCATACCCATGAATATTCATGTCATCACTAAGACTTTTCTCACAGCCACTTCTCTTTACATCCTTCTGTTTAATTTTGCTGTTTCATCATCTTTCATGAGATAAGTCTTTTATTTCCTACAGGCTTCCATTTTTTTTGTGAGATGGAGCAAGAGGTTTCTTAGCCCCTGCTCACGTTCTATCTCCTCATCCTTTTCTTTTCCCACCCTAACATTAATAGTTTTGATTCTTTTATTTTTCCTGCATTGTCTACTACATAGCACTTAAACATTGCCATGCTTCAGATCCTTGCTGGAGGGCTCTGCATTGGATATTAATGTAGCCCTTCATCTCCTAGTGAGCTCTGCCTCATGTTCTAGAACAGCAGGAGATGCAGCTCCACTGGTACCAGCACAAGGTGCATCAGGACAACTTCTAGTTCATGAAGGATCTGATAGAGGATGATGGAAGAAGGCCTCATGTCTCAGTGTCAGGATCCTGAGGGAATCCCTGGAGTTTTCTCACTCAGTTTGACACATCCCTATCCCCGTCAACAGCCCCATTCCAGAGCCTGTAAAATCTTAGTGGTTAACTACTGCCTTTTTTCACTCCACCGAGTGAAGAAATTGCCTCTGGTGATACCAAATGACATTTGATTACATAAGTTCTATCTTTGCTTTGCTACTTGGTCATGTTTTTAAACTGTTTTGTGAATGGCACAATTCTGTGAAGAAAATCTGTCCTGTCGCTGAAATACAAATGCAGAAATCTAGGAAGAGGCCTCACATCAAGAAATTATATTACTGTGGCTTTTTAAAGCCTGATCAATAACTGAACTGTAGGAATGCTGATTGATGCAGAGTGTGAGCTGGAGAAGGATGAAGGCACAGCTGATGCCTCCTCTGCACTGAACTAAAAATGATATACTCTGGGGAGGTTCCTTGGTACAGTAATGACCCAATCCTACTCTCAAAACATCAGAGTGTTTTTCACTCATTCCATTCATTAAAAAATAAAACAAAAAGACCCTTGATCAAACTGAGCAAACAAGAATCTCAAAACCACTGTTTTGATAAATACCTTCATGACTGAGAAATACTGTGGTGTGAAAGCCAAAGATCACTTTGGCAAGCTAGTGACAACAACTTCAGCTTGTTTATTTTGTTCACAGCTAGGATCTAAGACTTTGTCAAAGATAGAACTAGCTGGAAAACAATTTCTATTTCATGCAACGTTCTGAAATTTTGAAAAACGAATTATGAAGATGAAAAAAAACAGGTATTTTGACACTTTTACCAAGTGAAAGTTATAAATGTTTAGTTGTGACGGGGCTGAACCAGCTTGTTGACTTTATTGCCTGAATTTTGTTTCAACTTTTATATTATATTAAAAGATTGAACATATGCAAAGAGGAGCAACCCAAAACCTGTTTATGGTGTGTATCTGTAGTCCTCCATTCCTGCACCAGTGACGGTGACAGCTCTTAAACTTGAGAGAAGAGCAGAAGACTTGCAAGGAAATAGCCAGAACCTGAGGGTAGCATATGGTTGCTCTTCGAGAGGTGGTAGACCTTCTACTCCTGCACGCTGGAGCCTCAGGGGGAGACATGGCAGAGGTGTTATGTCTGGTAGAGCCACGCTTCCTGCAGGACCCGGCTGAAGCACAGCTTCTCAGAGCTCGTGCCAACAGGGGCTGCAAGTTAAAACCACTATCTGGGGCCTATAATCTCCAGCAGGAAGGGAAAATCTTTTGGTATGTCTGAGAGAACTTGTAGGTTTACAGCAGTATATACTGGAATTCGAGATGCTTATTTTTAGATTATTATAGTGTTTCTAAATTTATCAGGTGAACTCCTCCAGCTCGAATGCCAGTGAGAAAATTCCGAACTTCAACCTTAGGTCATGAATATCCTTCAAGTGAACCCAGAGGAAATGCATTCAGACACTCACCGGATTGCCTTTCGTCTCTCCTGTGGGTCTGAGGAGACGTAAGCCTTCATTTCTTCTTTAGCACGTTGCAGCTGTACTTCTAGATTCTACAAATGCATTATTTAAAAAAAACAAAACAAATCACAAACCCGCAACAATATTATAATGGCTGTTTCATTTCACAATGAATGGTTTGGTCCTACTTGTGATCTTACCCTTTTCATGCAGTTAATAAAACGGTAGTTGCTTTCTTCCTGAACACACTCCTCGAGAAGTCCTTTCACTTCCTGTAGCACAAGAATAAGGTTTCAAAGGGCACTGTAACTGAACGTCCACAGGAGATGTCCCACGTTGCTATATAAACCAGGGCAGTCCGTAACAGTAACAGCCATAATACTCAATTGATCATTTCTTAAATGTTTATACAATTTGGGTTTTGCAAACATCTTTTAAAGTGAAAGACAATTGATTTTTTTTTAGATTTGCAGTTTCAGTCGCAGTGGAGAGATACTAAATCATTGCTAATAGATGTTCATTAATTTTTTCTAACAGACACCTCCCAAATGCTGCCAAGACTCTTGTTCCTAAGCACATCTGAAGTGCTCAATACAGTTGTGAATAAGCATTTCCTGGAACACGCCTGCAAAATGTACACTAGAAGCTACAGCCATGTTAATAGTATGTTAATTAGCAATCGATAATTCTGTTGAGAAATATGGAGGTAGTGGGTTAGTCCCATCTCTAAATGGCCCATACCAAAAAAACCTCTAATAATCCAAATGGAATTCATGTACTGCGGGTCACACAGCAGCTGTCAGCTCCAAAGCTCTGTCACCACGTGATTTTCAGACCAGCAGCTGGAAAGCTGAATTCTACTGTTCAACTGCAAGAGTTTGCTGCCACTCGTGTCCAGATTAATCAGTGGATGCCATGGTCATCACATGTTAGAAAATGACTAAGATTTGTCTCCCAAGAAAAAAACGCCTTGACTGCTGGTGTAAAATATTTCCTATGGAAGGTCTAATCCATAGTAGATTCATCTGTGGATTCATTAATGCTGTCCCCACCTTACAGGATTATACTGGTTTGGGTCCGTCCCGTCCTAAAAGTGCTGTAGTTCAAGTAATGCACAAACTACATAGGCAGAAGCTCTTAGCTGTGCCTGTATGGCTGTATTTTTAACAGTCCTGTTGTATGCCATAATACAAGACAGTCACCTTTAATGAAGCAGCTTTGCCACCAATTTCAGAGCATTAATGATCCATTGGATTGGCTGCTAATTTAATGCATCTCCTCAACACGTACAAAGATTTGTCTTGATAAATTAATCCTTGTTTTATGGTTAAATTCCTTCCTAACATACTGTCTAGGTCAGCAGGATATCTGGCAGATGTATATTCTTTTACAACGTCCTTGCTAATCAAAGCTGGACGTTGCTGGACGGACCACTAATGTACCCCCGAGTTCATTTGTTGCCAGTCAGCAGAGGAGATGTGTGCGACTGTAGCGAGTCCTCAGCAGCTTCAGGCATGACTTGCATAGTTGTGGATCACCACTGACTCATTTCCACGTGAAGTGGATTTGTACTTTCATACCCAGAGGAAAGGCAGGGAAAACGTCGTGTCCAAGGGAGTAAGATGTCACACAGCATTTATTACTGCGCTCGAAGCCACCATCTTACCTGTTCCAGCGCAGAGCGATGGCTCTCCAGCCCCGCTGCACAACTGTCGTATTGGATTTTCTTTTCATCACATTCTTGAGTTAATTCCTTACGAGGAAAGGGCAAAAGGGTATATAAATGCAATCTTCAGTTGACTGACATGTGACATTCAAGCAGCCAGTGTTCTCGTCGGCCTCAGCTACTGGCACGCTCACAGACCCTCCACAAACCCAGCAGGCACACGGGTACGATTACACCCGGGGAAGCCACTCGCCCCCGCTCGCATGCTGGAGGATCAGCTGGACACACCACGCCAACTTCCTCTTCGCAGCCGCAGCCAGAGCGTTAACGCGGGAGGTTAATAGGGCAGCGGGTGCAAGAAGGAGGGAAAAATCATTGTAAAACAGAGATTCAGAAAGGATTCATGTCTATGAGAAGCCACCTTTCCAGCTGTACACAACAAACACCTTTAGCTGGATTTGATTTCCCGACACGTGTAGTAGAACTATTAAAAGTAAGTTTCCTGGAAAAGTGGTTGATAGATAAATGGATAGCTCTGTTTGCTTCTGTGGCAAGGAGCCAACTTAGAGCAGTTGTGGACATGAACGACTAATTTTTTTTTTCTCTATGAAATTCTGAACACAAATGGGTGAATCTGTCATTCCTACGGACTAACCTATGCCTTAAATCAATGTATGCACCTATTTGGACGAGGTATAATTCGCAATCCATTTAAAAAGGGCAGTGTTAGTTGAGATCATTAGTGCTGAGATGCAGAGAAAGCTTTGAAACCAATTTGCAAACTAACTTTACCGTGGTTTTGAACTATTATTTTTAAAATTTTCCCTGGTGTAGTAATTTTTTTAATTGCTACAAAGGACGATATCTTCAGCCTGATCGCGTGCCTGCACTGTCAGCCTTTAAACATTCCAGTCTTTATCGTGTTGCCTGTTGCAGATCACTGCTGACCCATCCTGCTGTTGCCAGCTTTCCTGCAGAGCTGGTTATGTCCTTGTACAGCACTACAGAGATCTGTAAATTATTTGTGATTCTGACTTTGTTTACAGAGAATGAGGGAAGTGTTTTTACTAACCTGGCACTTTTGACGCAACTGTCTCAGTTCTTTGATAACAGGAGCTAGGCTTGCCTTCTTCTCCGCCACCATAGCATTCAGTTTCTTTACCTGACAGAGGGACAAAATAATATACATTAACACTGTGGTATTAATAGTACTTTTAGATCGTTAAGAATATGAAAAGAACGAGAAGTAAACCAAAATATACAGAGGAAGGAAAAGTGTGACAAAGCCTGAACTAAATATAACGTCAGTTAAGTGACTGACAAAGGGAAAAGGCCCATCTTACAGTGGGGTCATTACCAGAAATGAGACAAATTTTGCTCCCATTGTTTCAACAGAGAACATCACAGAGAAGTCGAGAAGACAACCTCTGTTCCAGACACCTAAAGAGCTTAAAGAGCAGAGAAAATGAAGGAGTTGCAGAGGTGGACTGAGAGAGAGAGGAAGAAATCTTTAAGGAAACAAACAAACAAACTTGTGTAAGTTAAAAAGAGTTTGAAAATGCTAAAAGAGAATCACTTAGAAATATTTGTACTGAAAATTTACATTTGATCCAGCTTTCTATTTGAGAGTCATTCTGTTTTCATTATACTGCTTTATTTTAAAAGTGCCTGAATGATTTTAGAATGCTTTTGCTTTTTGCTCTTTTATAATATTTTCAAATTAGAAATTCAAGTTCTGTCTTGCTTCTGTGGATACGTGGGAAGTTAAATTAAAATGTGACGGATCTAAGGGCAATTGAAACTGAGGCTATAGAGAAAAAGAGAGGAGATTTAGCTCTTTAGAATGGTAGGATGGTGGGGGTTGGAAGGGATCTCTGAAGATCATCGAGTCCAATCCCCCTGCCAGAGCAGGGTCACCCAGGGCAGCCCACACAGGAACAGATCCAGGCAGGGCTTGAAAGTCTCCAGAGAAGGAGACTCCACAGCCTCTCTGGGCAGCCTGGGCCAGGCTCCGTCACCCTCACAGTGAATATATTTCTTAAGTAATTTTTTAACAAATGCTTAACCCCAGTGATTTACTAACATTTGTAGAAAAAGACCCCCTTAAAGATTCAAACCATTCATCTCTTTCAAATAATCAGCAAGAACAGATAGAAATCCACTTCTGAAATCACAAGAAAAGTAAAAAAACCAAACCCAAGTAGTCTTGATATCCCTCATATTTCTCAAGAGAAAGAAAGTAGGATTTATTTGTATGGTTGGGCTGTTTTTTAATAATTCTAAACTTCTTCTTCATACAGTAAATGAAACACATATTTTAGAATTTTTTTTCAAGATTACCTTTGAAGATGTACACTGTTCAATATAATTTTTTATATATAAACTTAGATTAGAAGAAAATTAAAAATATTAAACTTGGTTTTCTATGCTGAGGAAGCAGACATTCAAATTGAGGAAATAGAACAGTTTAAGACAAAAATCACCATTTCAGACATGTTATCTAGTGTCCGGCCCTTCATTTCATCCATTTCACTCTTTACTGCAGACACCCTTTCCAGCTCCTCCTGGGTGTAACTATATCCAGAAATACCTTTCTTGTCTTCAATAGCTTGCTGCAGACACAAAAAATAAATGCCAAGTGTGAGCCCATCAATCAAGTAACATGGCAAATTCCTTCACAGAGTATCGGAAGAAAAGAAATGAAAGCAAAGGTAAGCACTGTAATCAGTTTCTTTTAAAAGTGATTAATCATCTACCTGACAGAAAACCAAACTTTTTATCTAGTGCCTGTGCAGCAGGATAATAACAGCTTACTGTAAGTACACTATTGGGTCAGCAAGTGCCCAATGAAATTACCAGAAAATTCCCACAGATCAAGTGGGGTTTATTTCAGGATCTGAAGAAATCCAGTGTGTAAAATCCAGATGCTTAAACTGAAGAGGTAGCTAATTATTTTTAAACAACTGTCAAGCAAAACTAATTAAGTATTGTGTTGGTTACAGCAATACCAATACCATCTGGCCAAATTCCAGCGTTACGTTACATAAACTTCACATGTAATTCTAGGGCAATGTAATTTAGCAATGCTTGCTCATTAAGTATGGAAGGAGGGTATTTTCCAAAATCTCAGAGCTAAGTGTTGATTTATATATCCACAATTTGTTAAACAGCAAAACATTCCTTCTGAAAAGTGCCGTAGATCTAACAACTTCAAGTCTGTTATCCTCAGAAACCTTCACAACCACGTTCAAGAAAAGATTTTTCTCTACTAATAGCTCCTGCTCCCATGATGGGAGCATCCTGGAGATTTAATAGCTGTGTGTCATTCGACAGGACATCGTGCCCAGGGCTAGAAAAAGCATATTTGATTCTACAGGGAAAAAGTGTGCACTGGTCATCTGGTGGTAAGAACTTTATGAAATCAAAGTTCTGTGTTTTTACTACTAGGGAGCACAGAAAAGGTCAGACTTGAATGAAGATCTGCTGTTGGCCACTTTGGAGAAAAATCTCTAGTGCTTTGTGCTGTGATTTTCCTGTGAGAGGACCAGTGTATATCAGATATCCTGCTGCAAACAAACCCTTCGTAAGGGTTTATTCACCCGCTTTCCAGCTGAGTAGCAATCACGACAAGCTCTGATCCTACTGCTTAGGTGCTTCTAGCTACCCTGGTAGCAGTTCTGGATTGATTTTTAATTAAACAATGAGTGCCCTACTGAAATAGCATGACATCATCCACTGCAGCTAGGGGAGTGTCTTTCCAAAGCCTATCCCATGTATTTTCACACTTTCAATTTTATTTTAATAAGGCAAATACTTTTACTTTTAAAAAAAGCAAAATACGCAGATATAACAAAACAGATATAAGATTAAAAAAACCCAAAGTATATTTGATAACAAGAATACTGGTACTGGAAGATAATACTAGAGCAGTGGTACTGCAGTTGGGATGCACACATAGTCCCCTCAATGCTTACGCTTATGCACAGCAGAAATCCTTCTCTCGCTGTTCTGCCTTAGGAAAAGCACTCATCCAATTTTCACTGACTGTGAAATGCATTTTCTTCTGAATATTCTGGGGTTAGAATGTTTTCTTCCAGCCTGCCCTGTTTTTAAAGACTATTCCTATATATTTTGCAGTGGTAACTTGAATCTTACTTGCTGTTAATAATTTTCAGAGCCCTTACTATGGATGTGGATACCAAAAACTGAAGAATCCAGCCTTGCTCTGAGTAGTTAGGGAAGATTTACCATTGAATTTCAAAGGCAGGGTCAGGCTCCTCAGTCTAAAAAGAAACTGCAGAAGAGTCATGACTGGAAGAAACAGTTGCTGAACATAAAGTACAGCAGCATATCATAGTCAACTGACAGAAAATAAATGTTATACCCTAACGACTCTTTCACTAACGAAGGCAGGAGAACCTGAGGATGATATACATTAGAACCTAACGAAATAACATCCATCTTATTCTGTAGCTGTTATCAGGGTGGGAAGGGAGATGGGAGTGTGGAGCAGTAAGTGCTTGCATTACCAACTGCTGCTGAATGGCCTCGTGGCGCTGGGTGAGGAGCTCCTCAGTCCTCTGGAGGACACCGTACTCGGCTGTGATCTCTGCTATTTCCAGTCGCTTCTTTTTGTAAAACGTGTTCTTGCTCCGGAGCTTATTAACATAGAGTTTAAACTGAAAAGAGAGAGAACAGAAATACCATTTAGCTTAAAGCAAAGAAAAAAAAAAAAAAGGCTTTATCACAGACTGCTGCTCTATAAAATATAATTATCCTATTAGGACTTCACAGTGAAGATTAACAGTTTAGAACAGAGGACTGGAATTCAGGATTCCCCGGGTCTATTTATTTTCAGCTCTGCATTTGTTCACTGGGTGAGATCAAGAAAACCAGCTCTACTGCTTTCCATCCCAGCTCACTCATTTGTAGTAGTGAGATCATTCAGTTCTGCTCACCAGTGTTTGACGGCTGGAAAAGTAATTACTCTTTGCAAAATGTTATGAGAATCAGGGATAATAAAAAAGTTAATATAACAGTAATTTGCACTTGTAACAGAGCACCAGATCAGCAGCGTGTAGCCCCCAAGAGCTCTGCAGACAAAGAAACACAATAACAAAATGCAGAAAAATAGGAAGAGCAGAGGGCATGGGAAAAGATATATATATATATATATAAAATGTTAAAAGTTGTTAATCTTAACAGTTAAAATTTGTTCTCTTTCCTTGACACTTGCAGACCTAAATATCACTGGACAAGTTTTAAAAATAGGAAAATAAAAGCAGAGTCCTTTCCTAGAAGCAGAGAAATGCAGTATCTATTCCACTCAAAATCTAAAGTAATGGAGAATTTCTATTTTTATTAAAGGCTCAGCAAAATAATACATATCCTTACAGATCAGCTGCCTTAGCTAATCTACATCTCGATCCATGTGTGCTCAATTGGTAACACATGTGAAATATCAGGGGTTGAAACAAACATGTAATGCTTTTCTTTGCTTCAGTGTTCTCCATCTGTCAAACAGGCTTAGCTCTTATGTTTTACCTGAGAGCTGTGAGGCAAATGCCAGTCACAGCTCAAAAATGCATTCGGATCCAGAGACGGAAAGCAAATAGAATTTATTAGAGGAAATGATGCTTCAGAATGCTGCTTGATGAGGAGGGGTTCTGCATGTGCAGAGTGAGCACGAAACAGGAAGCCCCAAAGAGAAAATAGGAGGCACGTTATCACTGATACAAGTTGAAAACATAAAAGAACTTAGATATTGAAATTCACATTACATTTCCTTGTTGCAAAATTATGCCTCTCTCTTCTAAAGAATAAATCCAAAAAACCAATGTGACCACAGCCTAAGAGCCCCCAGAGTAACTGTATGTTCTATAAAAAGTGTCCTGGGCAAAATGCCCAAAATGAAATCAACCCTGTTCATCTGCCATCCTGTGCGAGATCTAGGCCAAAGCTGCTTCTCTCTTGCTATGCTCCAGAACTATTTTTAAAGCCAAAAGCTATAAACGTTTTTGGTGAAAGAACAAACCCACAAATTACTCAATGTGCTCTATGCAGACTCTGTGGACTCTGCGTGGCTTTGCAATACCGTTTTACATTGTGTGTACTACCTAGGACAAGGATAGACAAGGTCACCTCAGCCAGCGCGCTGCACAGCGGAGGCAGTTCTGTTACTGTCACACTGTTGTTATATTATTGGCACACTTGATATAGGATTACCAGAAGTAATTCTTTTTCACAGCAAATTCAAGCATATCCTCTTAGTTAATACAAAAGACTTTTTTTCTTTATTTTTTGCTTAGACAGTATCAAGTTCTCTGTGATTTTCAAGAGATTATAGAAGTATAAATACAATCTCTAACTGAGGAAAACTTAAGGAAATCACGGTCATCTGGCTTGATCAGGTAGTTCCTGAGATACTTCATTTGACCAGCAGAATATAGTAAAGAATGACATCAAGGATTGAACTTACTTAATATGTGACCACATACAGCTGTCAAATCTGAATGATTTTCTGCCAGTTTATCCCAGGATGAAAAGCAAACTATTTTTCTCTTCGCTTCTATAGCTACTTTTAAGGTCTTGAAAATAGCTCAAGTGGGAGGTGGAGTATTTGCATATTCAACATTCAAAGCACAATGTATTTTACAATGGAAGTCAAAAGATCTTGTTGATTAAAGAACTGATTCCACCAATGTTCTATTATTAGTTGACTGAGTTAGGACTATAGAATAAAAATTTCATCCAAACCTAGCTACAAGTTGCTCCCATCGACAAGCGAAACCTGTTCACTTTGGGAGATGGATGTCGATCCCTTTCATAGCCAGCGCAGGCTTTTTAAAAGCAAACTTAACCTTTCACATAGCTTTTATTGCAAGGTAAAACAAGATATGAACAATGGTAGCAAAATGATGATATCCATAGAAAAATCAATCAATAGTTTGGCACAATATTTTCCAAAGACTTCTTCAACTCCAAAGGCAGCACAGATTAGCCCCTCAAAATCTCACTAACTGAAAGCTCCTTTAGATCCAGGGCCAAATTCAGAGCTGGAATTACTAGATTGGACTCCAATTAAATCAGCAGCTTGTAAGGATCTTCTGGAAACTTAGGTTTCTTCAGTGTAAAAGCTGAAAATCATTCTGCATGTTTCCAAAAATTAAAAAGAAGCTTCTTGTACAATAACAATGCTTCCAATTGTGTGTTACTTCTGAAGCTTTATACATCTCATGCTCCCACCTATATGTACATGAAAAATCAAGCCCTTTAAAGGCCATAAATCATTGTATGTTACTGCAGCAAAAGGTCTTTTCAATAATTTGAATAGTTCATGAAAGAATAACATTGCCTTGCTGTATCACTTTAACCAGAAGGACTCTGGTTTGGAGCAGCAGTGTTTTCCCACAGAGCAGGTCAAATGCAACGTAGAAACTCGGCAGGCTCAACCTACACAATCCCGTGAAGCTGGCAGTGCCTGCAGTGTTGTACCATTCAAGCCTATGTCCACCAGTAAGCTTTTCTTTCTCAAGGAACTTAACACAAATAGTTATTTAAGCTTCAAAGATTAACTGACTGGACCAGAACCAAATGCTTGCGCTGAGTTAGCGGTTCAAGTAAACAAGGCTGGAGACCCACGGTTGGTAGCCGAGTTGGAGCCCCCTGAGATGTAAAAACCATCCAAATACAAGCAAAGAAAGGTCATGCTTTTTCACTTGGCTATTTTTATGGGTGACTGTAACATAGCAAGCGTGGAATCTAGATTATGAAATAGAGTGAATGAAAACAGGACTTTGATCTCACATGTCACGTCCTGCAGCATGCAAGTGTCATGCATCCCCGGGCAGGTCTCCTCTATAATGTTCCATTTTCATTGGAAGAACCCAGCAATGCTAGTCCTTCATGCTTCTGAGATTGCTATCACCAGATCAAGTCTTACCACACCTTTGTGAAGTAATTATTACGACAAATTAAAACACAACAGAATCAAACCGTGGCTATTAAAATGGCATCCAGAGGAGCATACAGAGCCTGGCAGGCTACCCTCTCCAGGAGAAAACATAAGCATATTGCCCATGTGCCTCAGAGCTTTCCTGCATTGGGATCAAAACCCAGCTCCTCTAATGCTTGGTCTTATGCTTTCACTGTAAGACCATCATTTCATCATCTGAAAATTAACATTTGCCCCACGTGAAGTTTTCACAGGGTTCTTATTCCAAGATCATCATTAAAGGAGAAAATGGATGTTTGTTTGTAGAAAATAATATATCCCAGATTAATCCCTCTCTTTCGAGGCAAATCTTTAAAAATAGTATTTCCTGGATTAGTGTATTGTTGTGATTCCACTAGAGTAATCAAAATAGTCCTCATACAAAAGTACTACAGAAAATAAAGCATTCATGAGAAAAAAAACTCTTTCTGAAAAGCCTCATCTAAACAAGGTTCCAAATAAACAATTCTTGTAACAAAATAATTTGCGTAAGCTCAGTAATTGCAGAAAATCCTAGCTATCTCTATTTTTATTAAGAACTGAGGAACAGATGTTTTTATTTTCTATATAGCCCAATTAACAGGATACAGACTGTCCAGAGTATTAAATTCAGTTAAGAAAAGTTCCTGAGCATGACAGATTTTCCATATTTTTTCCTAAGAGGCTCTAAATTTAAGCTAGTACAGCCACTGCTGGATATAGTTAATAACTCATACACAGGACAAACTTCTACGAGATAGGAGCTGTAATTGCCTTAATTTACTGAACTCAAAGTATCCAACAGCCTGCTCATTGGACAGGTCAATCAGGAACATTCTTCATTAGTGCTAATCAGGATATCTCTTCTAGGAGTGCTTGCTTCTGGTCATGAAGACGTATTAAAGTAGCCATTGCTAATAATTTGGATCAATCATAATGAAAACCCATTTTCAGTTATCACTGAAAATGCACAGATCAATAAAATGGATGATTTACTCATGCCAGAGAGCCCTGAGTTCAATTCAGCTTTGAATCACTGCATACATTTGGCTTAAATGCTGGTTAACTCCTTCACAGCAAAAAGCTTCTGGCTTCTCTAACAACCCTACACATCTGCCACTTTTGTTCTCACCAGGTGACCACCAACTACTCTCCTATTTTCATGTGTAAGGAGCCATTGACAGACAGAAACAGAACTACCTAGAACCACAGTGAGAAGTTAAGAGAGCAAACCGAGAGGATAATACATCCTGGGCCCTGGCTTAAACCATTTAGTGCTCGAGTTGTGAGCTGTTGGATAGCTACTCTCTTCAAAATCCATCCCCCAGTTTGGAGGCAGAGAACTGTTTCTGGTGGACCCAACAGTTCTGGAGGAAGTGACAAGATCTATAGGCCAAAACCGATTGTCTTCTTCGTTTGCAAATGGAAACCCTTTTATGTTGTTTTATCAGGGTTGAAAACAATAACACTCCTTACAGAAATGAATATGCAAACCTCACAGATCTGTTAACAAACAGACACGACTTTCTGTATCACATTCTCAAAACCATATTCCTTCCAGCTACTGCCGCTAAGCACAGCTAGGAAACTATTCTATTCTGATACCTTGGGCAAGTCTAGGTTCTTGGGGCCCTGCACTGAACTCAGAGGTACAATGTATCGTGTAAAGAGCTAAAAATACCACAGCTTTACCTAGGATCACTTGTAATTGAACCATCTAGCCTTCTAAGTGTCAACATTTGATTCCCTAATTTTCAGGATCTGACAGCTGCACCTAGGAGCCTGCCAACCTTGCCCCATGCTCATTGTACTTTTGTTTGAAGTACTTAAAAAGATTTCATAATCCCTGAAGCAGATGATTTATTCCTACCTTTTTCCGCTTGATGTAAACAAATTGGTTACTCCCTGCTGTTGCTTCGAAGTTGTACCTGGCTGCACAACCTCTCCAACCAACTGGAATGCTGCAACATTCCTGTTTATGATTAGAGAAGCAAGCAAAACGCTAGCACCTAAAAACATAAGCCAGGATTGACCTTTTGGTGAATGAAGTGCTAAGAAGACCTCAACGGGAGATCCAAATACTGGTAGGGGGAGCACAAGCTGGGAAGGCACTGGGGCTTCAATTGCCAAGTCTTGTGAGTGCCATGGTGTAAGAGGATACAGCAAAGCGAGACAAAGGGATGATAAATACTGGGTAGAGGACAAAAATAATTCTTGGCTTTAACTGTAGCATTTAGATAGGTTAAACGTGGCAGGATTAAAAGCCTGGTTTAAACTTAAGACAGCAAAGCTATTTGTTAAAACTTCTCTTTCTTTTTGAAAATGGAGGAACTAAATGTAAAACGTGTGTGACTGCAACAAGAATGCACAAGGGAGCCCTCGGATGTCAGAGAGTGCCAAAGGGAAGGCTGAATGTACAACCTCTTTCTGTCCTCACTGGACACAGATATTGCACAAGTGAGCCACCACTACTACATTCATCAAGATTTCCTTTGGTATTGGCTCAAAGCTGGAGTAACCGAATCAGAAAAGCCACATTTAAAAGCAAAATGTATCAGAAACAAACCTACAGCAAAAGGATGTCTGTCGAGTGATGAACTGAGACTTAAGGGCTCAGCCATTTACTCCTCACTCCTCAGAATGAAGACTTAGAAAAGATGCTAAAAGCAGAACATATCTGAACAAACGGAATGCAGGGTATGTTCAAAACGTGTCTTGTCTTTTTTCTCTCTCGACCGTCTTCTTGCGACAGACAATTATCTTCAATTTTTTCATGATTAAGCCTCTTTACAAGGTTCTGTAACCATGTTTCCCTTCTCTCCTTGAATTACAATGATCAGAGTATGTTGACCCCCTGGAGAACAAGGCACAACATGCATTATTTCTTACCTTACAGTGCATTTAGAGATAATGTAAAACATATGTTGCTGTCTTGGTAATGCATTCTTGATGATTAATTAAACGCTTCTTTCCCATCACATGTCACAAAACACAGATTGTCTGCTTTCTGTTTTTATTTTTACTTAAGAAGTTGTCAAGGACTTTAGCAACATGCCCACTGGGGTTGAAAATGTTGTAGTGGAAAGAAATCTAATGCAGTGTTCTTCTCATTGCTACATATGAAACACCCATGGAATGCGTGTAGTATGTTATGGTAAGAGAAATGAAATAATGGTAAGAGAAATTAAATAATTCTTCAAAGTGTCTGTGCCTTTGCTTCCACCTGGAGTTTTGAACTTGATTTACAGAAGGGAAGAAAGGCAAGAAGGCACCAGTGACACCCTCATGGATTCCATGATACCCAGGAAGCCTTTATGCGTGAGTGTACTCAGACACGTTTCCATACTTGATTCACTCTTTAAAAACTCCCTTAAAAGAAAAGGGATTTTTGTGGAGCAGGCATCTCCTATGGGATCAGGAAGGGAGTTCCTTCTACAAAGGGCGTTCCCTGTACTGAGCAGTATGTAAAAAAAGCACAGAAACAGACAAAGCAAGCAAAGAGTGCTACTCTTGATAAATGATGGCAGTGCAAATTAACACAATATGGAGGGAATTAAAAGATATATTAAGTGAGAGAATTATGAAGCTAAAATACTCCTTGCTTTAGTGATTCTGTAAGTACACTTAGCAGGCTTTTTCCAAGCTGAGAAGAAATTATTGTCTTAAGAATTAAGTCAATTAATTTTGCTGACAAACCACTACCCAGCTGCAGCAGCCCGATTCTTTGCAAAGTCTGAAGCAGAAAAAGCTGCTTGGATTAAGTACAGCTTCAAATATAACTTTGCCTGAACTACACTGACTGTGCCAGTCAAAGTCTGTACTGCAGCTAAAGTTCAGGAGGCCCTGGGAAAACTGGGTTTTAAGTAAAAACTTCTGTGGGTAATAAATACAACATGACTAACTGCATTTCTGATAACTGCTGGTATTACCCTTTATGATCATATAGAGCAGGGGAGTAATGTAGATTTATATTATACATCACATGATAAAATTCATCTACATGACTTATCACTTTAACTCCTAATCCCTTCAGTAGTTTTGCTGACTGTTATAATTAATTATTTACCATCACACCATTGTGATGATGTTGACACTTTGACTTGGAGTCTGGAATGTGGAGACAGCCCAGAGCTAAGTTCCTCATCTACCTTTCAATCTGCGAGGTACAATGGGAATAACTGAAATGAGTAATTTGAAAATAGCTACAAATCAAGCACTGCTGCGGTATAAATATGGGAAAGCATTTGAAAGCAGAGGACAGCATTGTGTTGTCTGCATGTTAAGAAAAAAAAAAGACTTCAAATCTGTTAATTTTTGAATTTGGTGACAAAAAAGATATGCATTAAAAACCCAGAGGCCAATCTGCTGCAATGCTGAGGCCGTGCAGTTCCACAACACGCTATGAAAATGGATCAGATGCTGCAGAAGCAGTTACTGCAAGGAAACTGTGTTAGCAGCAAATGAATCCATCTCTTACAGATTTCCTCTGCCTTATACCCACTGTCACACCGCGTACCTCATCTCCTTTCAGGATGTCAGCACCTTCTAAGTCATGGGCCTGGTTGGTCTTCTGCAGCATCTGTCTTTCAGCGCTGGCCATCTCTTCCTTAGCAGCCTGAAGTTCTTCTGCCTTGGCTTCCTTTTTCCGGGAAATTATAGATGCCTGCACGAGAATTAAGAATGCATATGGACAGGTAAAGTAAAAATCACCTTGTTTAATGATTAGTAAAATGTAACCCATTAAACTGCAGGCATTGCACCACTGACACCACATTTTAGCTGTCAGAAACTGATCTGCAGCACCGATTACGCGTTAGACACAGTGGGCTACACCACAGCTGCACCCAAGTTGGTTGCAGACTCCCAACTTTCTTCACTGCAGCCGAGATTTTAAGCACATGCTTTCCTCCCAGATTCATGTTGATATGTTTTACATTTTAGATTTACATTTCTGCACCTCGGTTTTACATTTTCATTGAGGAAAACGGCAGGCATTTTAACTGCTCCATTTCTTCTACTTATTCCCCTCTTCTGCATATGGAAGATACACCAACATGGCTTAACTGAAAAGTTATCCAAGATTTCACAAATGTCATAATACAGATTTTTATAACTCCAACCTACTCCAACCTACAGAAATATGTTATACTAACAGCAGAACTGAGCCACTAAATCTTGGCAAATAGCTAGAAGATGATGAATACAGCAATACAGTACAGAAATAGTGTAGATTAATGATTATTCTTTTTTTTTTTCTTTTTGAGTCTAGAAGATAAAGCATGTTAAAATATATTTTATCCAAGACAGAATATTTAATAGCACCTAACATTTGACCGGAAGCTAACACATTTGGGAACATAAGTGTATGATGGTTCAGAAAAAAAACACCCCAAACATTTTGATCCTGCTAAAGTGTACTATGAAAAATATGTTCAAATAACAGGACACATTAATTTAGATGTATGCACGTGAATTTGGAGGCATGATTGGTTTCTTCATATGAAAGTGAAAACTTAGGAAAAAAATCAAGTAAAACACACACCAGCTTTCTCAGACTAGGTTAAAAAGGACCAGCTTTATTTCTAAAAATATATCTAAGAGAATTCTGCTGGGGTAGTATCTCAGCTCTTTGCTTCATGAGCTATCTGCAGTGTCAAATTGTGGTACAATATATACAATTATTTTGTGAAACAGGAGCCAGTCCCTCGCAGAATAAACCAAAGACCACCATATGCTTTCAACTCACAGCAGCAACCTGACCTTCTGGAGTCATTCCTCCATTGAACAGAATTATATCAGAAGCCAGTTGGTCTTTGGTACCAGCACATTATATAACGGGTTTTTCTTTTGATAAGAAGAGCATCTCTTACAAAACAGAACAGTGCATTTCATATTGCACCTTTATGTGCACATCATATGTGACCAAACTGCAGTATACATTTTATCACAACCTTTTTCCTCCCACTGATAGATTTTACTTAAGCCTTTTTTATTTTTTAAACCATCCCCATAAGCATCATCATGAAACTCTTCAATAAAATTAGCAGCAGTACAGGTTGCCTGGAAAAGAAATCACATTTCTGCGTAAGCTCTGAAAATCTCAAGAGTTCATAAATCCTTTTTATAACTTGTGAATTTGCTAAGACTAGACCAGACAGTCTATTTTATAGAAAGAGTATTTTATAGCTTCAGTAAGAAAAAAAATTTTAAAAACCCAACAAAAAATCAAAGAATACCTTCTTAATAAAGGGGAAAAATAGCACATGGTCAAACACAAGCGAGGGATATAACTGAAAGCAAGCCTTGCGTCCAGGTCTGACTGCAGCAGTCAGCCCACATGCTGCCTTTCAAGAATCTGTCCACAGCTGGAGCCTTACCAAAATAGCTCCTCCAAAATGATCCTTCCAGAATGACTGTGATACAGCTGAAGGGCAACACCTAACAGCTTAAGGACAGCAGTCACTACAAACTCACTAACGCGACTGAAAGTGGTTGTTTGATTCAGCCCTAAACATATATATATATATATGTTCAACAGCTATTTATTTTCTTTTTGTCCTCTATGATTATGTATTTCTACTGTTCCATCCTAAATAAAGAAAAAAACGAGTATGCAAAACAGTGACTGAAATTGTTCTTCTGCTTAAAAAAAATACTTTGTTCCTTCTTACCTGTTGGCGATACATGGAAAATTTACTATCAATTGGCTCATATTTCATCATTCTTTTCTCAATAAGCTGATTCATTTGTGCATTTACTTCATTTATCTGCAAGACAGAGAACAAAACTAAGGAAATGGAGCTTTATGGCTTTGTCTTCTCCAAGAATTAAATGCTTTGCAAACTAGATTTACAATTCAGCTAGATCCATTTTTAAAACAGAGAAGCAAACCCAAAAAACTCAATGAGTCATTAAGTATTGGCCAGGAAGAGGCTGTGTTTTTGGATTTCCAGTTCTGTGCCTTTATGATAAGGCAGAAACATGATGTTGGCCCTGAAAATGAAGTAAGCTGGTTTTCATGGAGAGAAAATTCGTGTGAATTAGTACAGACAGAGACTGATGTTGTCACATACTACGTGAAAAATGTAATTTGATCAATTTTAACCAGAATTCCTTTTCACACAACCATTTACCAGAAGTTTAAAGGGGAGCAAATAAAGCCTAAGTGATATCCAATTCCTCTAATACTTTGAAGAGTCACAGACCATCATATTCCAGCTCTACAGCACCTTCTTTCTACTGCTGCAAAATGCAGCTGTTTGGCCACAGTCTCCAGCTGTTGATCTTCATTCTGGCTGAAGCTTTTGAGTATCTGAAAGCTCATGAAGAGCTACAGCAGCATACTCATTCCAGCTTTCCCAGCCCTGACTTAACACTGCACTGGAACTCTCATCGGCCATGGAAACCACAGCCCTAGCAACCTTCCTTTAATTCTCTGCTAACTAGATGAGTGCTGATAAGAGCAGCAGTGTAAATATGTGCTGAAATCCAATGAAGTCAGGACGTTAGCGCAGGTACCGTGCTGGGCATTACCCTGACATTTCTGTGAGCAATACCTGGATGCTTTCAATGCTCAGTATTTCAAATGAAGTGCTCAATAGGACTAAAATTACCTGAACATCTGAAAAAACAGTCAATCTCCTGTAAATTCTAGTCCTTTACAAAAGCTGTTAGTGGTTGAAAAGGCCTGAATTTGAAGATGGTATACAAATTCCCTTCTGTGAATAAATTCCTGGTTTATATATTATAAAATGCCTGACACTAGCACCCTTCGTGCAGTTCAGCTCCTTTTAAAGACACTGAGACAACAGAAGGCTGACTTTAAAAACCAAAATGCCATGGCCATGCTGTGACAACAGCCAAGTATATACATGTTTTTATTAAGAAGAAGATGATTCCAAAATATAACAAATGAAAAGGTTACATCATGGAGAAAGAATTTAAAAAAGAAAAAAAGGAAAAGAAAAAAAGAAAAGCAAACAAACTTCAAGCTTCTTAAAATACTGCCAAAAGCCCAACAATACTCTTGTAAAAGAAAGGTGCCAAACAGGGCTTCAGCTCTGCCTGAGAGAAATAACTGCCACCCACAAATATTGTTTTGATTAGAAGAAATAAACTGGGAAAGCAGAGACTGAACCACAGAGCTAGCATATTATTTCAGACCTAATCTACCATTTACTAACTCCGTCATCCTTAAAAGTGAAACACTTGGAATCCAAAATGGTGTTTGGCTGTCACTGATTTTCCTTTTGTGAGGTAGTCTTAACCTTAAAATAGAAGAGATTCTTGATGTCGATGGAGCTGCTGAACCTCTCTCTGCTTCAAGGATGGCAGCCCTCAGGCCGATGGGGAAATCAATCTCTGATCTATTACTCTGTTTCCTTATTACAGCCAAACCTGAGTTGGAAATCCTGGGAGTATTAAAAACCAACTGGTAAGAGAAGAAGACTGAAGAATGCACCTAGTAGTACATAGGACTGGTCTTCCTACCCTAACTGACAGGTTGTAAATCTTCATCATCATCAATAGACCAAATTGCTTAGGGGTTGGGTTTGAGGTGTTTTGTTTGGTTGGTTTTGTTTGCTTTGTGGGTTTTTTAAACACTTCCCTGAGAGTCTGCATTTAGTGATTAGCACATCTTCTGTTCTACAACTGAAGGGAATCTTCCTTTGGGAATGAAACATTTCCTCACAGATAAAAAGTTGGGATAAGAAAACTACAGTGTACAAGAAGCTTAGACTATACTACAGAACACAGACTAAGTGTCACCCTACCTTGATTTCAAGCGCATCAAGATCAGATTGACTCATAGCTGGCTCTGCAACCACCTTTTGTAAGAAATACGCCGAATTCTTCTTACTTTCAAGCTCTCTAGGTAATTTTTCAGCAACCAGGTAGGAATTGAAATTTATCTCCTCTTCTAGTTTCTTCATTAAACCTTAAAAGCAAATTAAATCAGTGTGTGTCTCTAAAAGTAATGTAGTGGATAATGAAGTTTGATTTTACCAACCCATTATTTAGCAGCAGATTAAAACAACAGCAGCATAACATTTGAGTTTCTTTTCAACGCTCAGAGAAACAGTTTTTTGGATTTAGATTTTTGATCTGGATGTTGAACAATATAATATGTACTGTTATCCATCTGTATCTAACATATAACTATCAACTCCTTGACAGATTCTTTTCATAAACAAGTAAACCCCTTCTTCCGTTAAATTCTAGAGGAATCGGATACAAAATTCAACATGCAGCACTGACAGAAGAAGCCACTGACCCTGTGTGTGTGTCTTACACACATCAAGATCTGGGCTTCTACATTACTTTTTTTTTTGTGTTGTGAATTACATTCTTCTAAAATTTTAAGAGTTAAGAACTAGACTTTAGTTGGTTTTGTGCATGCAAGGCAAGGGGCAGCAAAGCATTCCAGAGTTGCTCCTATTCATGGATTAAGTGATTGCTTCATCTGAATTACTTCATCTCCAGACAGAAATTATCTCTGCGTGAATCCTTTATCAAAGATCTTAATTTGGCGTAGCTCATGTACAGATTTGTTATATCCCTGGGAATTACCTCTTAAAATAAAACTTTATTTTAATCTGGCATCTGAAAAGGCCTTAAAATGAGCAGAATTTAATGTATGCCTACTTTAAGAGTCTTTCACATTACTGCAACACTTATAAATTGCCTCCCTGTAAATAGCACACTTTTTTCTTGCGAGAACAAAGGTTTAATATCAGGACAGTATATAGACTGAGAATGCTGAAAATAATAATAAAACAGAAAAAACAAGCAGGAATCAGTGAGCAACATCAAGAATTCTGTTGAGAAAAGCAACCCCATTTGTAAGTTTTGCTCTACACAAGCCTGCAGCACACTGCATGTTACCACGTTTACGATGACTTGGCTCTTGCTAAGGAGAGTAATTTAGCCTCCTCAACAGATAATTTATCAATAAACACAGGCACTTACAGATAAGAACAATACAGGGCTAGAAAAACGTGACAGAATAAACCAACCATCTATTGAAAGGACATTACACACTCTTCCCCTGACAACAGGCAGTTTAGTGCTCTGAGACACCTGTGCCAAGGACTGCAGGGTGATCTGGAAGTTAATCATGTCAGAGGGGGAATGGGCATTTCAAAATCTTTTCCATGATCTAGATTGCTATAAGGTAGGTGTCCTGGGAACTTTTTATAGCTACTTGCCAGAGCTGGGTGGGGTTTTCTGGAGGAGGGGGTGTCTCCCTGTGTTTGGGAGAATATGCAATTGCCATGGAACAGAAGAAATTCACAATCTCTTTTCTCTTCCATATACTGGACAAGGGGAGAAAAGCTGGAGTACACAGACACACCAGCACAGCCGATTGCTTAAACAGATGGGAAAGGATGTAGGTGAAGGCAGAGATTTTGGTTCTCGGGCTAAAAAGCCTGCTGACCATGCCACTGCCTGACAAAGGGAGGAGGTCAGAACAGAGTGAAACACGAGCCTGGGAAAAGGGGCCCCCGTTATTCTGCCGATATTGACCTCTAGAAACACCAGACTGGTAGATCCTCCTCGCTCCCTGCTCCCAGCTCAGGCTGTAAAGAAAGCTACTTGTTTTAGCTGCCAGAGAGGAAATAAGCCATTAGTTCCTGAGAAAGCCTCAAGAACTAGAAGGCAGAAAAGAGACCCTAGGGAAAGCAGTGTTGCTCACCAAGTCAACACAAACTGAGTGGGAATCCCTCTTTTCTAGCAGTTTAGCTTGGTGGTTTCTGTGTTTATGAAAAGCAACACTACTACACAATCTTCCCCCCTTCCTGGAAAGGTCATTTATCTTCTGCAAAACAAACAGCATCAATACTGGTTTCAGAATGGTAAGAGGAGTTGCTCTACAATGTACATTAATAGCCCGAGGAACACACTTGGGCTTTCTGAGACATAATTCCCAGTTCTTTCTTCCAGAAGAACTCGATTCTAGTCTTCCTCAGCCCATGACAGAGCTGGGCAGGAGGGACCACATTTTAATGTCTCACTAGAAATCTACCACCTCTGCAAAGGCAGCAAAGCTTCCCACGTACACCGTGAGCTGAATTATCACCTCAGGACTGACTAGCAACACAAATCCCAGTTTGGTATTTATAACCAAGATCCTTGGTGTGGAAATCAAAGTGATTATCATTTAAATTATTCTGATATTAAATATATTTTAATTAAACTAATTTCTTATTTTCCTCTTAGTAACAACAATAGAAAAATAATCTGCATATGTAGCCCATACTTTATTTCTTATACTACTCCCATTTTCTTATAAAAATGTAGATGCCTAAATAAATTGTTGTAGATATGATACTAATCTCAGGAAATAACTGTGCCTAAACAATTGCTTTCATAAGAGCAGGAACCTATTGACTTCCCAGGGTATAAACTTGATCACTATCTAGATTTACTTCTCAGATAACCTCAGAGTTACTACCAGCTTCAACACCGCTTTGCATCAGGCTTACACTTGACAGTCCAACAAGCAAGGAAGCGAGTTAAAACTTGACATCTTGATGGGGAAAGACATGATGATGTCAACATCCTTCACGACTTATGTAGTTCCTTTCCGGAATACTTTGGATAATTTTTTCCTCCTATATGATTCAACATATGGAGAAGTAACTACCTAAGAGCTGGTTTTGTTGATTAATAGAACCTTAAAAAGCAAATCATATCACAACTCTTGCCTGTTGGTTTTTCTTCAGTGAAAAACAGTCTTTTCTCAAATTCCCAGGCTAGGGGAAAGAAAAGCAAGCACACTTCAAATCTTTCCATTACACATATAAATTCTAGTTTTAATGTTTTAACATTGACTTATGGTTACAAAATCTACCTACGTAAGCTGCAGAGAAAGGCTGGCTCTGTGCCCTAAGGTTATTTTAGCAAGGTTCTGCCAACGCCGTATTTACATGTACGGAGCTATTAAGAGCAACTCCTCATGTTTTCCATTCAAATTTTTTTATTATTATTATTGCAAAGAAAGGGATGGGAGAGCTTCTGAGTGCTTGCTCAGTCATGTAGGAAAGAAGCAAGTTTCCCTGCATAATTCTGCTAATGGATCTAAAACTTGACTCATCTTGCGCTCCAATTCCTTCTTCTTTTCCTTCTACAGGCTACCAGTTGTGCATACTAAACCAAAACCATTTGCCACAACATCTGATTTTTTTTTCAAAAAGGGGGGAAAAAAATGAAGAGGAGCACTCATTTTAGAGACATTCTGCCAACACTTTGTTTAATATCACATAGGAAGGCCACAACAAAGGCAGGTCTAGAACAGACTGCCACGGAGCATTCATGTTGATCAAAGCCTTTTCTTCCCTTCCTGCAATCATTCTCAGTAAGGGAGGACTGAAACCATTCCATCCACAGCTTCCAGTGACACCACTTCCACTTTCCCTCTATTTAACAGAAGCCTGGGACATACAGACTTACAGATTATGATCAAATCATCCTTTCAATATCTCCTTGAAAAACTGAAAAGCTTTCTGAAGTTTCCACTGTGAGTTATGCTTTCCATGTTTATAATTATTATGGATGAAATCTTTCTGACCTTTATACATTCTTCCACCTAAGCTATTCTCCTTTACCAAATACATCTGTAACTTTAACTGCAACATGGTCTTAATAGAGATCATTTAAACTTGGAATTTTAGGGAAAGATAGCTCTGTGAAGAAGGAAAATGTTAATGTTTTCCTTCAAATAGAATATTTAAATATTAGCATCCTGAATTTCTCTTTTTCATCCAGTGTGCAGAACGACACAGACATTGGTACAAAGCAATTCCTCTTTGACCGCTACCTTTGCAGTTCTCAGTGCTCTAAATCTATTACTACATATTAACTTAATGAAGTACATAAATTACACATTTCACTGTTTATCAACAACAATCGTCTTAACACATACTTTTAATCAATATTTTCAAGCTAGTCATCCACTTCTTCCTATTTCTGCCAATAAAGGGAACAATAATGTTCTGCAAAATGGACAGAGATCAAGAATTTCAGTAATTCACTTCGCTTTTTGGCATTGACAGTTTCTGTTTGTGCCAGCAGAGATATTCAAAGCAAAAAGATGGCAATCTTGCTGAGAAACCATGAGTTTATCCGAACTAGTGGTCACTGTTAACAAAAATACTATTCCCATACAGGACAGCAACACAAGAAAACCCAGAAAATGCAAACTCCTCTTACTTAGCGCTACCAGCAGCGACCGCATCTCTTTAGTCAAGAAACCTACAGAGTACTGAAGTTAGTAAACAGGGAAGGAGTGTTCTGTGGGAACCAGTCTGATCAATTTTAGGCTACAACACTTATGTAACTTTTATTACTATAACAACTGTTTTTCATGATACAGTATGAAGTCTTTTAAATGTTCTAAATGGTCTTCTAAATGTTCTCTTTCTAACAGTTAAAAACCTACTAACCATAAGCTGTATTTTCCTGGCCCAGCGAAAGGAGACTGATGCTAATTGCATGTTAATGATACTCAGAAATACATGCTAATTGCATTCCTTAAAGAGTTACTTTACATCTCTTTAAAGCACTTCACCCTAAATTAATTATGAGATGAAGTAATCAAAGCAGCACGCACCCGCAAGACAAACAAAAAAGCTTCTACTCATTAACGACAACTTTCATCATTTTATCTTGCTTTGGAAGTAAAAACACCCAAAGTATTAAAAATGGGGAAAAAAATAATAAATTATTTCAAGGAATGTATCTAACTTCTAGTGAAAATCCACACCTACCAACCAGCCACTGAACTGTCAGCATTCAAGCTACACTGATGTGAGTCGGCAGCCGAGGCACCAAACTGCAGCCAAAGGGAATTTTTAAAATAAAATAAATTGTGCTAACTCTAGACCAACAAAGCTTTTAAAATAAATGGAATCCTATTCAGTGCACTATGGTCACCTCATCTCAATTATTTAAAAAACACAGTTGGCTTTCTGTTATTGCTACTACAGGCAATGTCTTTGTAAGTACTATGAGGAAAAGCAATTACAAAGCTGAGCCCTGAAGTCTTTGTTTGGGCAAGATTTCAACAGAAGTTTTCTTAAGTAATGACTCCAAGTTTTTCTTCAGCACATCTAAACACTTTTTTTTTTTATTCCCTATGCAAGCAGGACTCAAGATAAGGAAATTAAATATGTTAGCTTCATGTTTATTTTCATCTCAATGATTAAATGACATATTTACTGGCTTGTTATTATGTTACGTTTGCTTCTGTGAACTGAACACACCAAGTTTCCATTGGCCTTAAAAAAACCCAGGAACTGAAATAGAAATGTTGACACAGCTTTGCTGTATAAACTCTCTGATAGCTACTGCAAAACTGGAATGGTTATAAAATCCAGTGCATGCCCCTTTGAGGAAAGATCACTCAGATGCTCCTTTAGTTCCATTTGTGGTTCGGTGGCTGATGAGCGTCGTAAAAAAAAATACAGTAAAATTATGAAGTAATAAAAACGCAGCGTGGTGGTGACTGAAAAAAATTCTCTGACTCAAAACAGCTGCCAAAGCTGTTATGTGATGCAACTGGAATATTAAATGTACTTGAAAGAACAGGACAATTACTTACTTTCCTAAGTTTAAATCGATAAGTCATTTATACCTATAATAAAAATAATTTTATGGCTTTTTTTTTACCACAGCAACTTGGAATGCAACTGGAAAAGCCCTGTGAAAGGGAGCATTCTGTGTCTTACACCTTCACACTGTTTTACATCAAGTATTTCCCTACAAGTCAACCCCAGTGCTGGTTTGAACAGCACATAAACCCTCCAGCAGTCCTGGGGTGTGTTATTAATAACCGAGCGCACCAGACAAACTGGAAGGGGTTAAGCAATTTGCCAAAGATCACATCCACCTGAAACACTGAACCCTAAACCAATTCCCAGTTTTGTTGTCAAACTGCCAGGTTAATCCTTGTTACATTTCCTTCAAAGTGACTAAGTCATTAGAAACTAAGTCATTAGAAACCTGAAGGTTTTCTAATCGCCGTTTTTTGGAGACAGTTAGTTCTGCATTTTTCTAGTTAACTGCAGTTCCTTCCCACCTGGTAGTTTTATAAATGATCATAGAGTTCCAACTTCCTCACAAGTAGTATAATTTAGTTTCTTTTTCATATATATAGGCTTTAATATTGAGATATAGCTAGTGTATATATTTACAATCATAAATGTGTGTACGTGTATATATACATATAATCCATGATCTATTAAAAAAAGCTTAATTAGGAAGTAGCTTTATTATTGGTACCATATAAAACTACAACACAAAATTGCACTACAATAAGAAAAGGGCCTTAAAGCTTTTCAACCAAATATTTTATAGAAGGTAATTAGAAAAACAAGTCTACCCTGAATAAAACTTCAGTGTATTTGTACATTCATGGAGAACATTTTTAAGCAGCATTATTTCACCAATGCCCAGTTACAAACACAAAAGACATAAAACCTTACTAAATCAACAGCTTGATTTTTCTAAGAGATTTCTGCTTTTCCCTGTCCTTTGGAGTTCCAACTGTTGATTCCTTGAAGAGTATTATGGTTAGTGGTCAGTATTTAACTGGTTTAAGATTTTTTTTTTTAAGTGGACCTCAAAAACACAACTGATACCATCTTCCCTTGGCTTTTTGTGGCAAGGTGCATGCAGGCTTCAGATCACTAGCATGTGTCTTTAGAACACAACTTATTTCCTTAGATTCTCAAGGTCCCAGTTTTTACAGAAGATGACTTACTTTCAGGTTTTGAATCCACTACTGCATGATGCATCTCCTTCAGCTGGAGCTGTGCTCTTTGCAGTCTCTGCTCCGCATGGAACAACTTTTGAGAGAGAATTTGAAATGCATGTTCAAACAGCTGAAACAAACGAGTACCACAAAGAATCCCAAATATAAGAAAGAGTAGTTACAAGCATCTGGTGATTATTTGTCTGACAAGAGAACGTGCCAAGACAAATTTTCAACAATTGGCCTGGGTTTACTTGCTGTTCTCTAGCGTTAATTAAGGAAAGTATTCTTGTGCTCCCAAGTGATATTTTCTCTATGGCAGAAATTCATTAAACAAATTTCAACCAAAAAGATGAGGAGCTGGAACATCAGAGGAACAAGAAAAAAACCAGACAGGAAGAATCAGGATTGCAGCAGATAACTATCCTTATACTGCAGCTCTTCAATGCAGCCGAGTCGTCACAGCAATCTACTGTCCAACTTGAGAGCACACTGGAAAGCTTGCTGCCAAACAACACCCAGTTGATTAGCACTTCAGTGATTTGGAGAGAAGTGTACTAAGAATTGGAATTAGCTGGACGTCACATTCATTTTACTTGTGATTTCACTCAGGTTCAAGCAAAAACCCAGGAGCTTGAAAGCCTACTGATTGACCCTGATTCCACAGCCAGACAGAGACTGCAAGACTAGAAACGTGAAGGGTTTTTTCCCCTTTTCATACAGTGTTGAAGTTGATGCTACAGAATTTGGTGAGATGACATAACCATACTGCACTGGATTTTATTATAGTAGCTTGTTTTGACAATGTAGCTCAGGAATAAAACCCACCCTTAGATGGCAACTGGTTCCAGTGCTTCCCAGGACATCATCTTTGTCAAACTAGGGGACCAAGGTCCCAAGGTTGCTCCTGAATACATATTCCCCCCATCCAGTGAAGAGCTGAGGTCCTTGCTGTGTTAGCCCCTGAAATCTTAGTGTAAATGCACAGAGCTGCAAATCAAACTGAGGAAACATTTGCTCACCACCATAGATATAGAGAATTCTCTTTGGGGGCTACAACAGTAAGTCATGCAACACTTCCTGGGACCCATCACATGATGATGTCAGTGGCAGCCGAGGCAGCCAAATACCTTGAATGAGGTGTTCAAAACTTGCAGGGTCAAGTCTCTTCCCTTAAAATGCAAATAAATATTTCTATTTAAATGTAATTTAATGTTCTGGTGTTGGGAGCAACTCTGTACTGTTGTCCCCAATGTACCTTTTTAAATGCCTGATTCCCAAACAAATGTCAGCAACTATTTACTTTAACAGATAAGCTGTTATGTCAGTACCTGATTTTTTTGTTCCTGTTTCTGTTGAGCCAAAGATTCTTCTCTCTCTTTTTCTAAGCGAAGCTGTCTTGCTATTTCAAGCATTCGTGGATGATTTTGTACTGTCTCCACCTACAGCAAGTGGATAAATAGTGCATGTTACTGTCAGATAGTTGAGAAATACATTAAAGAGATCATATGTCTCACAAGCCCACTTAGCACTTCCTTTCCATACATGTTACTACTCAGAAACGACAGCAAAGTACTGGACTCAAGATTCTTAAAAGCTCTGGACTAACGCCTGGGGAGATTCCTTGTGGGTCAATTAGTTACTCGATTCCTTCCTAGACATACAGTGTGTTTATCTTAATCCTTGTTTGCATTCCAAAATCAGAATTGCAAGCCAAGGATTATGACATTGAAATGTAACAGCGTTACTTCTCTTATTACCCTCTTCTTAAGACGCTCTACTCGTTTACCAAGCTGATCTTTCTCCTCTTCCATTGCACTGATGTCCTAAAAAAGCAGGAAAAATAGGTAAAGAAATGTTCATTTATTTACAATATAATAAGAACTGGACTAAATTCTGATCAAGTTAATATGAAAATCAGTATTCTTCTCTGAATACACTGAAGCAGTTATAATTTTATTGATCTATAATCAGGACATCCACGATTCCCATCTCTCTCTTCTCTCTTACTTCCCCCCCAGTTCCCACTCTCTATGCTAACGTTCCTTCATCTGCGTCCTTGAGCATTACTGTGAACATCTAAAATAAAAGCAGGTGGATTTCTCAAAAATAAAACCAAACAAACAGAAACAACCAAGGAAAAATCAGCATGAATTCAACACCTGATGCAGTCTAACGTATGTTCGTAATGTTACCATCATTACCTGCTTCCTGGCAGACAATTCTGCATGAAGCTGCATATGAGTGATGTTTGCTGACAATTTGCTATTAAGACTGTGTTAAAAGAAACACTTTCTAGTGCTAACACATGTATTTTATTATTATTCTCCTTTAATTCTATTTTACAACAGCAGAATTCCAGAAATCGATAGTTAAGAGAGGAGGGGAAATAAATTCTCCAAATTTAGGCCTCATCTCAATGTTTGCTTTACTTGTCCATATGTCTTACTGGAAAGCTGTACCCACGCTTAAATATTTTGCTGAAACAGGGCAAATATCTTTATTTGACACCTTAGCCACACAGGATCATCATTTTTGTCGACTTAAGCTCTTAATTCATTCCACTTTCTCTGAGGTTATTACCCTCTATCAGTACAGCTGAAGGCTTTGTATCAGTTTGCATTCAGAGGAAAGGGAGTTCTAATATTTGAAAATCATGCTGAACAGTCTTGGCAGCCTCGTTTCCCAATCTGCTTCAGAAAGCTCAGTCCTAAGCACGAGCGAGGACTTTCTAATCTGTTTGCCAACAGTTTCCAAAAGGCAGCTGCAACGCCTACCAGCTCTGACCTGTTCAACTTATACACTGCAGTGAGTCCACAACACCAACAAAAATAGAGCAGATAGCCACAAAAAATCTAAACAGAAGTTGTGTGGTTTTGTCAGATTTTTTTTACCCTTCTGATTTCTGCAGTAGATAAACCAGATGTTTTGAGCTGCTCGCACTCCTTATGCAGGTTTTTAAATGCTTCCATCAGTTCTTCATACTGTAAAATGAAATAAAAACCATGCACAATGAGCTCTGCATCCAGGGATTTTCAGATCAAGGTGTTGCTTTACTGCTGAGACAGTTAAGTATAGAAATATGGTGAGAACAAGAATTAAAGGCATTTTTTCATCACAAAAGCTAGCCGATTCATAATGCAAAAATAAAAACCAATAAAATCTAAGTGAATTCTCTTCCATTTGAAGTGTCACAATTTCTTCAGTATCTTCACCCCTTCCCTGGTAATATGTAGTGTATTTTCAAGCCAGGAAGACAAGATGTTACCTGAAAGGGACAATGCTGTATTAACCAAGTATTCTCTCTTGCTATGAACCCGTGTAGATCACATATGTAAATTTATCAGCCCAGAAAGGAAGAGCTTGATCTACCAACATGCTTGATCAAAGCAACGGGGCTTTGATTTTTATTTATTTTCTTTTTCTAATTCATAGAGCACTGAGCTTCAATCCAGCAAAGAGGCCCAAGAACTCACCTGACTTTACACGTGAGAAGCAGTTTTGGTCCATTGCATAATCCTGCCCTCGGTATATTACAGAGATTGATATATGTAGTTCGGTGGTTAGAAAGAAAGTAGACAGTGTGCTACTTCCACACCAGTACATTGCCCACCAGTAATCTTAAACTGAGAGGCAGTGTGAAAGTCTGTGTGGGCAGAGAAATAACAGGGGACAGAAAGAGTTTAGAAATATGGATAGGAAATAAATTTAGATTCCACTTGGAGAAATGCAAGCTGAGATGTAAGGAAAGCTAATCTCCACAGAAACAGCCATTCAATGAGATGGAAAAAATCTCAGAAGAGAGTATCAAGTCATCTTTTACTTCCTGGAACAAGCAATTGGTTGAACACAAAATAGCAATGGCAAAGGCCAGTTGAAACAAAGGCACCATATCCCTGAGCAGTGAGGCAGTTATACCATCCTATGAACCAGCACCTAGCGTGCTCTCTTCATTTCAGTACCAAGCACACTCTGACAAGCTGGACTGCATTTAAAAAAATACCCCAAAAAACTATAAAATAGCTACTGAGAAGAAAACAAAATAATAGAGAAGGAGCTTGATTAAATGGCAAATAAAGGTATGATAAGGTGTGTACTGGTCAACGAAGAATGAGTTACAAAAAAATAGGGGTAAAAAAAGCAACTGGCCTGCACTGTATCACTTCTGCATTATAGAAGTTCAGTATTTTAACAAATTATATTTCATTATTCTGAGCAACTGTATCCACAATTGCTGATGTCCAACAGCTTCCTTTGTGAGGATTCTCTACCTCTTCCGAAAGGGGAGTTTAATAATTTTTTTCCTTATTGGGACACATTTCAAGACCAACAGCAAGACTCAGGCAGGGGTGTAGCACAGTTTGCCAGATCAGAATGAAGGAAAGTTTCTTATTTTCACTGAATAAACGTCACAGCTACCCAATGTGTACCCCAAATAAGTGACACACTCAAATGACAGAAGAAGACCCAATTTCCTTTACCAGAATGAAAGATTCCTGGCACTGGGGGCAACTCACTGAAGACTGGACAATGAGATTTATACCTGAAGTTGTTTACTTTAAAAATTCTATCCTGTGGCCAATCTGATGTTCAAACCACAACACAGCTGAGAAGGTGGTGAGTATTCTGAGTACCTTCTTTAAAATAATGTACAAAAGTACATTTGAGCTTGATTCTGTATACCCAGAAAACTTGACTATGTTCTAACATTTCCAAACTCGTATTTTAAGTGTTTATCTTAAAAGGCACTATGGCAAGCTTGTACATCTAAATAATTTCAGCTAAATTCTTTAATTCATTAGCATCTAAATATTTGTGTTGTATTGTTACATTACATGAAGGTAGTATATTAGCCCTGCTCCTGTTTTGAGTTAATCAGCAGGGTATTAGTTTAATAAGATGGTTATATTACTGTAATCCCAAAAAGGAACACATTTTACGTAATGGAAATAATGGAGCTGGATATTTATACATATTCAGACTGTGACATACTGAAAAAACATACGGTCTGCATTCCTTTCTCTCTTTGCTGCTTCTGCTTAGTTATTCCAAGTTACAAATCCAATACTGTTAATGGTAACAAAAAAATAATGGGCTTAGTCAACCTTCAGTCAGAAGCACAGTTAATAAATCAAGTTACCCGTTACAAACATTCAAAAGCCCTGTGATTTTTCAAGTTGCTACACCTAACAAATGCCCACAAACATGGTTAAAAATTAGGTAAATATGTACCACAGATAATACCGATATAAAAACATAACTTCGGTTCACTTTAAGCTTTACATTTCAAACACAGACACTCTGACTATCTAAAAACAATATTTAATGTGCACAAAAGAAGTGGGAATGTGTGTAGAAATGTCAGCCCAGGAAAAAGACATTTTTTACTTATTCACAGAAAATAAATGGGTGAAGCAGAAATGGGTTAAGGCTAATACAAATATTGGGCCCTAAATACTGTACAATCAATTGATAATTAGGAGTCATTGGCTTTTGGTCATAACATTTTCTGGACTGGTTTGAAGTGGTAATTAATGAAGCTAAAAATATCCATGTCATAGTTCATAGAAAAAAAAAAAAAAGCTTTTAAAAATCAAGGAAAAAAATCCTGTCTTGGCCAACATGGCTCTGAACATTACTGAGCACCCAGTACTTTTAATTCAATGCTATCTATTAATATACAATTTCATGGTTATTGGAAGAAGGGTGGTCAAGGCAAATATTTCTTGCTATGAGTCTTTGCTGACCCTGGATTCCAACATGCTCTTCACATAGCGAACTCGCACATGTATTTCAGCAGTAACTCCCCAGTTCATGTATCCCTCCTCCTATTGGCACTTTAATTAACGTAAAATGCCGGCGTTTGTGAAAAAGGGTACCTGTTTGTTGATGTCAGCCACAGTATCATCCTGCAGGAACTCTGCTGGCACTTCCAGTTTTACTAAGAAACGTGCCAGGTAAGCTCTCTTCTTGAGTTCATTGGTCCTCTGGAGAAGCCAGTGTAAGAGAGGATGAACTACAGGTTTGCTCCCAGTAACTAACCCTTGGCGAAAGGCACTCCTAGATGAAAACAGGGGAAAAAAAAAAAAAACCCCAAACAGCCAATTTCAAATTAAAGAACACTGGCTTGGAACAAACAATCTGCAATATTTTGACATTCCCTCTCCACTTTCTTAACGCTGTTAGAAAACACTCAGGATACCAGTTTGCTATTTCTGGTCCCGGTTCCGCTACCTTGAGACGGACAAGAACCCCATGGAACATCAAAAGGTTAAAACCGGCAACAACGATGCTTCCTGGGAATAAAGGCGATGCAGGAAGAGTGCGGGGTTTCTGGGTTCTAAACGGGTGGAACCCAGGCTGGGGCCGGGGCAGGGGCAGGGGCAGGGGCAGGGGCAGGGCCGGGGCAGGGCCGGGGCAGGCAGGGCCGGGCCCCGCCAGGCAGCCTGCCCCCTCTCCCGGCTGGCTCCGCAATAGCAGCTGCTGCAGCAGGGCCCGAGGGCAGCCTGCACATGAAGGAGCCTCCTGCTCCCATCCCCTGTACCATCCTCCAGGGAGGAATCCTCTTCAAGGCGTTACACACACCCACTGGGATAAGGGAAGTCCAAACGACACGGGATCTGGATGGAAGGTCCTTACTGTGTAAGCTGTAAAAGTTGGTTTACCCTGAGCTGTAGATAAAAAGATACTTACAAGTCTGATGCACTTCCTGGAGGTTTGTACTTAAGGATACCAAGCAGACTCAACATTCTTTTAGCTGTTTGTTCCGGCAGCTCCTCTCTAATGTCGACATCATGCTAAATAGTTCAAAAATAATAATAATTGTCTGTCCAAGTCATGTTAATTAACTAGCAACACTAAAATAATTTACTTTATCCATTTGTCCCACACTATATCAATGAAGTGAGATGCTCCGGACAGAATATCCTTTCTATCACCAAACTTCAATCCTCTTCTAACGGACTCTTCTCCAACATGCATATTCAGGTTCATCTACTCTAGCTCCACGTTCTCCCTGCTCATGGGACAAACTGATTACTTCCACCAAGTCCAACATCCAAGCACACCAAGGCACATGTATCTGCACCCCTGACGTGTGACAGATCCTTTCTGATCTCACACATACTTTCCAGAGCCTCAAAGGAGAGGGATTTAAAAACTATTGCAAGAGCTAAGTCATGAGGTTCAGTGCTTGATCAGTTGTGTATGTGTGCAAGAGAGACTGACTTCTGACTTTAAGAACACAGCAGTTGTCAGTATGAACCAAGTTAAGATCTCTACCTTGATTTCTGGGGAAAAAATACACAGTCATCAGTCTCTGGGGAACATGGATCCAATACCCCTGGCCCAAGAAACGTTTCCCAGAGACATACAGATGTATAGAAAGAAAGGGTTGTTGCCAGGCCCATTTATTCCCAGGAAGGTTCATGCAAGCTATTATTAGGCAGAACCAGACCTAGATAAAAGAAATTTCTGTGTCAGGCCCATTGAAGACGTTTGCAATTACACATGTCTGAGCCCCTCTGATTGCCTTCCTTACCTTTGGGTCAATCTCGCCCAGAACATCATTAAGCAGCTGCAACAGCTGCGTTGACTCTAAGGAGTCAAACGTGAATAAATTGTAGTTCTTCCTGAAGGGCTCCTGATTGAGCTTCTCAACAATGAACGGGATTTGATCACCCATAATCGTGTCCTGGAAAAAAAAACCCTGCAGAAAAGACAGAAAGAGACGTCACGAAGCCTCAGCGGGGGAGGGCGCCGGGGGCTGCCGGGCGGGCGGGTGAAGGCTCCACCTCGCCGAGGCCCACGGCAGCCCGGAGTCGCTGACCTGGCACCGGGCTCGGTGGGGCCCGGCCCAGCCGCTCCCTCAGCCCCGGGGGGCGCCCCGCGGCCCACGACGGAAGGCCTGGCCCCTCACAGAGACCGGGGAGGGGAGGCGGCCGGGCCCCTACCGCCAACCGGGCCCACGGGGGGGGCCCTGAGGTGACGGACCGGCCTCGTCCTTCGCTCCAACCTCCCCCCCCACCCACCCCGCCTCCGGCGCGCGCGCGCGCGCCTCCCGGTTACCCTGGTAACGGTTGCCAGGCCAGGGCGACGGCGTCACTTCCGGCGCTACGTGCGCGCGCACGCTGCTGCCAACGCGCCCGAGCGGCTGAAACGGGGCCCGCACGAGGGGGCGCCCGCGCGTGCGCAGAACGGCGGGACCGCACGGGACCGGACCCGACCCGACCCGGCCCGGCCCGGCCCGGCCCGGCTGTGTTGCCCGAGCGCGGATCGCTGCCCTGTCCTCGCCCGTTCCGCTGCTCTCGCAGCCGGCGGTGTCCTGAGAGCAGGGCAGGCTGGAGCAGGCCGCAGCGGGAGGCGTCGCGGCCTAGTCCCGGGCAGCCTTTCCCGCCGCCGTGCCTCACTGCCAGCCCGGTGGGGCTCTGCGAACCTCGGCCTTCCTCCCCTAGTCCTCCCCTAGTCCTCCCGTCGTCCTGCCCCAGACTGAGCAGGAGTTGGTATTTTCAGCCCCGGTATTTTTCAGCACCCTGCCCGGTGCCGTGGTGAGAGCAGGCCCCAGCCAGCAGCTGCCTCTGGCACTGGGGTGGGGGTCGGTGCTGCTTTCCCGCGTGGGAAACCTGGCTCTGGTTGCTGGATGTGGTGCTGAGACCTTCGCTCCACAGGCCAAGTGTCTCATGTGGTTTCTTCACAGCAGAAGTGCTCTTGATGCAAGGAACGGCAGAAATAGGTTTGAGGTTCACCCTTTAAAGCGGCTGCTTAGCGTTGTGGCTTCTTGAGAGGGAGGCTGTTGCCTCCTGTGTAGGAGATGTACAAACAGATTGATGCAGTTACCCAATTAAGATTTCTGGCAGTCTTTGACAGCAGAGAGAGGTGTCAAGTGTGGCTGCTCTACCTATCAGGTGAATGGTTACTTCATCTCTGTGAAGTGGAAAAATGCTCAGAGGATCCTTGTGGAACTGGAACGCCAGTCCCTGTGCCCAGGCTTCATTAGTGGCAAGTGGCAAATTTATGTCCTTGGGGTTGAATGAATATCAGTTGTCTCTGTGCCTCAAAGTAGCACTAAATATGTCGTGCTAGCTCTGCTAAATCTGCACGAGGACAGAAGCTTCAAAAATACCAAACAAGCAAAAATAGACTGTATGTTAAAGGGAAACTCGTTCATTAAACGAGTGCCTCTCAATCTGCAAGGGCTTTTTTTGTTTTTCTGCAGATCCTTCAAAACCCATGCTTAAACCTTAAAGAGGTGGATCTTGGAGCCTCTGCTAATTACAATTAGCTTCTCAGATAGTCTTAGAACCCCATGTGAGTCCGCAGATGATGGATGAAAATATGCGGTGAGTCACATTAAATCGGTGCCAATTGAAATGCACAGGTTGTAAGGCACTGCAGAATTTGACTCAGTAAATAGAGATTGTAAATGGAACACTTTGCAATTCTAAGCACTGCGTCTGTCTTGGGTTACCTCCTTTTTTTTTTTCCTTTCTGAGGAACAGAAAACACTTCATAAAATACTAATTTGGGGGTCTTCGTGGGAAGCCTGAGAAGTAACGCTGCACTGGTGTCCTAGCTTTTAACTGGCTTAGCTAAGTTACAGAGGGGATGGGTGGGTTGCTTGTGGTTGTGCATGAAAGCTGTGGGAGAGCCAGGAACATCATAATCCAAGTCTCCTGACTCCTGGATTTGAACTTTAAAACCAGCTCATGTTTCCTTTGTGCTCTCAGTCTGTACGCTGACCTTTAGAAGTCGTATTTACCTACAAGTTCCCAGAAGAGATCTGCTTTCCCTTGCCATGCTTTCCTGGTATCGATTACGCTTTTCTTCTGATGAGTATTTTGAGCATATAGAATGCACAGGGACAGTAAATGGAAACAGAAGTTCCTGTGGAGGTGCTGGGGCCAGGTCAACTCCCCACAGATGGTGTCGACAGTTAACAGGGTGTGGTGGATGTGGGTGCACTGCTCGAGGCTAGAGAAACACTAAATGCTGATGCACATCTTTCCTTCTGGCCTTGGTGCAGAGGAGGGAGCGATTGTGGTCACAGTGCTGGGGGTGGAGGGGGATCTGGGAACGTGCTGCTGCTCCGAGATTCTCCTTTACATCAAGCTGCTTCAGTCCTTGCACCTTCAGAAACAAAGGACTGTTCCTCTCTTCTCAAGACTCTGTAACATTAAGGAGGCAACAAGTAAGAGGAAGGATGTCTGAAAACCTTAGAAAATGCCAAAATAAGAAGCAAAAAAAGATGGTGAGTTCGTTTCACTCTGTCATGGTGGAAACCCATGAAGTCTGATTATTCTGACTGTTGGGGAAGGAGACCTCCATGACCAGACATCATTAGGACTGGACTGGATGAGCTCTAGCTTGGTGGCCTGTTTGAAAGCACAGCTGATTGAGGGCAGGAGCAGACTCATACATCAGAGCCTGGGTCTGTGGACCTACCCAGCTTGGGGAGAGCGTCCTTAAAGCATCCCGCATCATCCTTAAAATCTTATGTTTTCATCTTCCTTTCTTGCAACAGTTTTGTGTCATTTGTAGTGTGGCTCAAAGTAGCTGCTCTGCTACCCACAGCTGCCTGCCACTTGGTATGGACCCTCTGCAGTGGTGTCTGGCTTTTCACACTTACTGCTGAGAAAAAAAAACCCCTAAGGCTTAGCACAGTGTCATGACCTTGGTATCACAACAGGATCTTCACAGACATAAGAGAGAATAACTCTTGAGTAGGTGTTACTGGAAGCAGATGAGGTTTTTGTTTGACACTTCTGTTACCTCAGTTGGGGTGATGTGATATCTGGGTCAAGTCTTACAGAACAGAAGGCCAGTGTTCATATATATATATATATATTTGTGTTTCATTCTGGGGGCATTTTCCAAATTCCCAAGTTAGTTTGTGTGGAGAGCGATGCAGGGTTTCAGGCAAAGTTTCCTAATGACATCAGAGTTATAACAGTTCAGCCTGATAGTTCCATCCACTTCTCTGGAAAGAGCTTGTGTTTTCTATTGCTTAGGAAAGGCTTTATGGAAGCTGCTCATTCAAAAGGCATCATGCAGAGGCAATGTGCAGAAGAAAAAGAATGGAGCCTGCAAATAAACTATCCAGAGCTCTTTAGATCTGCAGGCATGGCTTCATTACTCCCTCCTGACTTTCCCCTCCCTTTATAGCTACTGCTGTGTGGATGCCTGCCTTGCAAAACTGTGAGAGCTCGACCGTAGAGGCCAGCAAATCAGAGTGGAACGAAACCTGAGCAAATGAAAACCGTGCTCCACGAGCGAAGAGGGATCACCTTATATGGGAACATCACGGGCAAGAAGATGAATATGTCTGGCTGAGCTGCTGAGGTCAGATCCCAAACAGATGGGAGACATTAATGTGAAAACAACAGCATTTAGGAAGGGAAGGCAACACTTAACTTCTGCTTCGCTTATGGAGGCCGAGCCCTTCTGTTTGTCTCTTTTTATTATAAATATTGTGTTACATGTCTGTACACATAGGTCTGACTGTGTTACATTAACAGTCAATTCCTTTGTGGCTCTTCCAGCACATAAATGCATCCAAGGATTGTTTCTGGTTCCCACTTGCAGCTTTTTTTCAGTTGTTATTACATGGCAGGGCTTTGCCTGCTGAAGTGTCAGTAGGACCCACCATAGCAGGGTGGCCTTTGGTCAGCAAAAGCCTGAAGAGCAATCACGGAGGTCTCAAGAAATGAATCCTGTTTGTGCAGAATGCAATGTGTTCCTCTGTGCTGAAGCCTTTAAAGCAATACTGACGGCCAAGAAGCCTGGCTGGTTCTGGATGCCTTCTTGTGACAACAGCCACAGGTAGTAGCATCCTAGGTGGTTTAAAATACTAAAGGAGTGGAAGAAAAATGTTAGATCAGTGTTGTAGGGCTTGTAGATTTTGTGCCTCACTGTGGGTCTTCTGTTGCTAGAGGAAGGACTCTGGACCTTTTCGTCTGGGTCTAATGGATTCCAATCCAAACTTCTTGTCCTTCAGGCTGAGCCTGAGATTTACAGGTCCCACCTTGACAGCTCCACATCCTGTATTTACAGTGTAAGGTGGTGGCCTCACACCCGCTCCTTGACGCCCTGGACCAGATGCAGCTGGTTGGCTTGCAGCACACTGGCCAGCTCTGGCTCATGCATGGGTCCTGTGGGGTAGGAGATGCTGCAGCCAAAGTATGTGCCACTTATTGGCTCTGCTGAGAGGAGCAGTGACTTCATCAATCCCTTTTAATCCCATGACCTGATACAAAACTGATCTCAGAGCAAACAGGATGGTGTCCCATGCAATGTGAAGCTGGAGATCGCTGTGGCTGCCCAAAAAGCTTGTTTTATCATTGCCCTGTGCCTTGCATGGCCATTGCCACCCCTGTGAAGTGAGTGCATCTGCCCAGTCCAGAAGTGTACCACGCCTTCTTTGTGCTGGTGCAGAGTGTTGAGTGGTGAAGAGTCAGGCCAAGAAGGAGGTCAGCATGACACTGACTTCCATCTGTTTAGCCTCATCTCTGGAGTTGTCCCAATGTTACTTCAGGCTGGCAGAATCCAGTAGTATTGAGGAGACATGGTGCAAATCAGCAAAAGGTGACAAGAACAGTGCAGAGCAATCAGCTCTGGAGCTCCAGGCTGTAATTTGGTGAACAAACCAAAGGATGTGGCTCTTCAGGCAGTTCTCAGTTCCATCAACTGCTGTTCTTTAAGAGGCCTCTGGTACCATTCTCATACAGGTTTCTGACTGTGCTTTTAAGTGCAGGAAGGATGTAGGGGTGGAAGAAGACAGCACTGGGTAGTCTCAGTTTTCAAAAGCCAGTAGCTCACAGTAAGAGATAACAATGGGTGTTCTAGAGTGGCTGGAGTACCTGGTTCAGCACAACTCTCCCAAATACATCCGCGTTCAAAATGCTACCAGTGGATACCTGAAATGTTTCCTTTGCCTGTTTTTTGCTGTCTTCATTTGGTAAGTGCATGGTGACAGGATTCTGTGTGGTATCCAAGATAATGTTTCTTGTATTGAGGGTTGTCTGGTTACAACTTGGCTTTCAGTGTGTTGAATTTTGTGGCAGCAAACAAAGTCATTGATCTGGTGTTGACTGGACCATTCTAGGTGGAAGTGGTTGTGGGAACTTTGTGGTGGGAGCGTAGTGCAGGTTGTTATCTAACAAAGTGGGATTGCTTGGGCAGAGTTAACTGGGCTTCCTCTATGAAGTACTTCCAATTTTGTTTCTTGACGTGCTGCCTGGTTTTGTTTCTTGTCTGAAAAATCCCAAATCACTGCACTGAATAATCTCACATTTCCACCAGTGCTGCTGGGATTAGTCTGCTCTGTAGAGTCTCCTGGTTGGGGTCAGGTGAAATGGCAAGTCAGCCCTTGCTGCAGATTTCAAGAACAATAAGATGTTTTAGGAATATACAAGAATTGATTGCCTTTAAAGGGCACATTTTCCTCTTTGCTGCCAAAGTTGGGCTGTTCTCAGTGATAAGTGTTTAAGAAAGAACAAAGTCTGCCGAAGTTCCTAAGTCAGTTTAATTCTCCCGGGAGGGCAGCAAGCCAGGGCATTGAGCACACTGATCCCAATCTCACCGAGAATCAAGTCTGCAGGAAATTCAAGTTGCCTTCCTAAGGTACTGTACCCACCTACTGCTGCTCAGAGCTGGGTTCCCACTGCCAGTGCCTAACAACGTGGTTTTCCCAGAGCGCTGCTCCCCAGAAGGAGGAGGCTGAAAAGCTGTTTTAATAGATGATAGAAATAAAGGAACATTGACCAGTTGCTTTGTACTTCTGTCCTTTGGTTGCTGTTGTATCAGCCTCCAGAACAGCCTGTTGTTAAATTGAAATGGTGCTAGCTCTTTTATGTCACATCTGTGTAGAGTGGAAAGTATCTTCTGAACACACAGTAGTTGCTCAGAGTTGACGGTGCTTTAGATGAGCTAGGTGACTTTCCCGTCGGCTTAAAAATAGAGGCATCCTTCATTCTTTTATTAGCACGTTCAATACATGAGAAAGTGAAAACATTGGGCCAGGGTTTTTGAAGCAGGCAGCATGAGGCACAAGAATAGTCACTCTAAGGACTAAGTATTTTAAGCTCTCTTAAAGAAAACATAGAGAGGGCACCACTGTTCGTGACAGAAAAAGCCAAAGCCTAGGTACCCAGCAACGCAGCGTGCATGGGCAGAAATTTTTGGATGACATGAAGCCCTGTTGCAGTTCATTTGTGTTTCACAAATGGCATCTGGAGGGCCAGGATGTCACCTGTTGTGATTTAGGATGGGAAAAATAGAAATTCTCTTCTTGCAGATACCAGTTTAATTCTGACAGAGCCAAAAGTCGATGAAGTGAAACCAAGGCAGGCTTCGGTCCAGCTGATGCATGTGTCTCACACAAAAAGGCTCACAGTTCCCTGAAAATGTCTGTCTGACTTGGATCTTGCAGTGCCTTTTGTCCAAAAATGATACAAAGAAGCTGACCCTTCTTCTGGGCTTATTTGTCCTTTCTGTTTTATCTGGGCAGTGTTGTAGTCGTTGTTCACAGACTCTATCAGGAGACGGATGAAGTGATCAGCTCAGTTCGCACTAGTGTGAAGGGAGTAGCTTATGTCAACAGGACCTGGGATACAGCAGAATACACCATACCAATGCAGGCAAGTCTTGATTTACACCTTCCACTGATACATCTCGTTGCCTTCCTGACATGTCTCTATCCTGCCATTCAATGGGATCACTTTATGTTGGAGACGTTAAGCTTTAAAGCCAAATCTTCCTCCCTTAATAGAATGGGGAAAAAATTCCTCTTTTATGACATTGCTGTGGTGTTGTTTGTTAGATAGTTTTTTTTCCTAATCATTGTATTTTGGTAGTAGTAAACCTAGGAACAAATTCACTCCAGTATAGCCGTGCTAAACACAATGGTGTTATCACAATGCTAGTGTTTCTTTTTCAGTTGCAATGCCAGTTTAAAAAAGAAAAATCGGTGCCTTTTTGCCTCTGGCTGCTCCTTCCTGCCCTGATGCTGTCCCTGGCTTTTCCTGTTTGAGCCAGGTAGACTCTGAATGTCTGTCGGGCAGGTAGAGCAGGAACAGCTTTGTTGTCCTTCAGGTAATGTTCTGCAGCGACTGAGATCTGAATCAAAGATGTGAAATTTCAGTCAGGTCCATATTCTTTCTTCTGTGTAGGCAGTAAACTCCTTTTTCGTGATGACAAACATCATTCAGACAGACAATCAGGTTGAGGAGACGTGCCCTGAGGTAAGTATGTTTTGTGATTGATCCTTTTATACTATAAAAGAGTGGACTGTCTGTGGACCAGTCCAGTACAAGCAAATCCTATTGCTCACTCTGTACCTTGGCAGATAACAGGTAAGCTCCTTTCCTTTCTCTGGGGAATCAGCTGGCAGTTGGGACTTTGCCTCACACCGGCGACCTTGCAGCCAAACCCATCTGCATCACCATCAGGAGGTGATGACATTCAGGCCAGTGACTGCTGTCCAGCTTCTCTGGCATTGCTGCTGCTCTTGAGGAAAAACTGAAGGAGTGATGGGGCTGCAGAACTGCTGTCAGCTTCTCTGCTGATCTGGTGCCCTTACTACTACTGTTGCTCGTTCCTAAATGTCCCACTCCTTCCTCTCTGTGGGTCAAACCTGGCTGTGAGCTGCAGCTCTCCTCTTCATTTGGCTGGCCTGCAAGTGGGACCTTGCAGAGTAGTTCCCAATGCAAGTTGACTTTCGCTGGCAAAAGTATATGGGACTGTAAACAAAGGATTAAATAGTCCAGCATTAAATTTATTGTGCTTAGGAGAGAGTGTGAAAATTAGGAAAATAAATAAATAATTTTTAAAAATGATATTGTAAGCAAGGAAGGGTCTTTTTTCTGCTTTTGCAGGTAGTTGAACCTTTTTCTCCTGTAAGACAAGTAATTAGTAATGCTTTTACCTGCTCTGCATTGTTATTTTCCCTTATTATTTGATATTTTTACATTAAAACTTGGTAAGACTTTTCACACAGGTGTGGAAAGGGAGATATTTACATTGCTCTTTCATGTAACTTTTTTTTTCCAGTATCCCTTCAACAAATCTGTCTGTTCTTCAGATGAGTTCTGTGAAAAAGGGAGTGTCAATGTCCACAGTAACGGTACGTAAAGAGCATTTTCAGACTGAAATATGGTTTTGTGGGTACTATCTTCTGTTGCATTATTGACCAGGGCAGCATGTGCAAGATCCAGCTTGGAGAATTGCAGTAGAGAATTCTAAAAGCTACCTGAGAACATCCAGAGGGACCTGGAGAAGCTGGAGGACTGGGCCCATGTGAACTTCATGAAGTTCAACAAGGCCAAGTGCAAGGTCCTGCCCCTGGGTGAGGGCAGCCCCTGGTGCCAGCCCAGGCTGGGGGTGAAGGGTGCAGAGAGCCCTGCGGGGAAGGGCTTGGGGGTGCTCGGGTGGGAAGCTGGAGAGGAGCTGGCTCCATGCACTGGCACCCAGAGCCACTGGCACCTTGGGCTGCACCCCAGCAGCGTGGGCAGCAGGGGAGGGGGGGATCCTGCCCCTCTGCTCCCAGGGCTCTGGGGAGAGAGAGAGACCCCCCTGCAGGGCTGGGGCAGCTCGGGAGTGCTCAGCACAGCAGAGACAGGGACCTGGGGGAGCAGGGCCAGAGGAGCCCCAGCAATGCTGGGAGGGCTGGAACCCCTCTGCTGGGAGCCAGGCTGGGAGAGCTGGGGGGGTGCAGCCTGCAGAGGAGAAGGCTCCAGGGAAACCTTCTTGCAGCCTTTCAGCACTTCAAGGGGCCTGTCACAAAGATGGGGACAGACTTTTATCAGAGCCTGTTGGGACAGGACAGGGGGCAATGGGTTTAAACTAAAAGAGAGTAGATTTAGACTGGATAGAAGGAAGACTATTTTTTTTTATGCTGACGGTGGTGAAATTCATTGTGGTGGTGAGATGCTCTGACTTGGGGCTGCTGTCTGGATTATCCCTTTCTCTGGCAAAAGCTAAACATGCACGGGAAATGCTGACTTTCCAAGAGTCCACAAAGAGTTACATTCTTCTGCCCACCTTTATATCCTTGTTAATTTGCTTGTGTTGTTGAATTAAGCTTCTGGCTGAAACAGTTGGTTTCTCGATTTACCCCAAGACTCAGATATGTAACTTTTATATTAAACTGTGAAGGAAATTACTTCACCCTCAGCACAATTCCAAGCACTGTTGACCCAAGCAAATGGCTAAATAAGGATTGATGAGGTGTGGCAGGACCATGGTTTGGGTAGTTCTTCCTACAGCTTCCTCCTATAGAAAGCTGCAACAATCTGAAATGGCAATCTCCCTAGCTGATGTTTGAGGAGGAATCCACTGACATGTTGAAACTAATTGCTGAAAAACTCTTGTCTTTGCTGAGTAAGAGCTTGTTTCTCTACAGGAGTTCAAACAGGAAGGTGTGTGAATTATAATGCAACTGTTAAAACTTGTGAGGTCAAGGCATGGTGCCCTGTGGAATCCATGGAAAGACCCCCTGAGTGAGTGAAAGAAATATCTGCTTTATTATTATTTTTTTTAATGCCAAAAGAAAGATTTACCTTGAAATTTTAGGATAATCCCTTTGCCAGGCACATATAGATCCCATGTAGGTAAACCATCCATTTCCTACATAGCCATACTGTTAATGCTCATTATAATATCTAACTAACTTCTAACCATGTGTGATTCACCCTGCTGTCTGATTCTGCAGTGAAGTCACAGCCTCCAGTTTGTATCATCATGCAGCTGCCGTAGAAATGGTTTTAGATGTCACAGGCTCATCTTGAATTCACTAGAGGCTTTTGGCTCATTAATTCAAATGTCAAGGAAAATGCATCAGCGTAAGATAGCTTTAATCAGTGACAGAAATAAAATTCCTTAACTCTGGGTTTTCTTCTGCCAGGCTTAGGGCTCTATGGTGGAGAAGTTCTTTGTGGGTTCGTATATCACGGGGGGTTGGTTCCACTGCCCAGAACAGTAGGAGTAGATTGGTTGTACACTGTGCTGCAGGCTAATGTTTGGGGATCCACCTCAGGCTGAGGAACAGTCTCTCCAGCCTCCCAAGGTAGAGGATGAAGACCTCAGTGCTGGCAATGAGTAATAGCGAGCTGAAGAAAACTCTAGGAAGAGGGCTTCACAGAACAGTGCTGCTGTGACTTGGAGAGTAGGCTGGAGGGGTCTTGTAGCCATCTTTTCTTGTAACACCCTGACTGTACAGTGTTCCAAGATGAAAACGTTCTAGTTCTATTCTGTGGCAGCCAAAGCATGAACAAATCTTATCAAAGATTTGATTTCATCTGAAAGGATGGAAATGATACTCGGAGAGCAAATGAAAATCAATTTTAGGTTCTTTCAGCCAGCTTTGAAATATCTGTGTAAGAAATTAGGTAAATTATCACTTTTATTAACCCATTGCTTTTAAAAGATACAAGCATGGTTCTATGTATATATCCCATCTTTTCCCTAGTGCAGGGTTTTCTGCAGAAACTGAGCCGTTTTGCCACTGCCAGCTCCTCTCCAGTGCCCACAATGCCTCCTTCAGCTCCTTCTGCTGAGGTTTTCTTCAGCTCTTCAAAGGAATTTCCATTCCCTTGACAGAGCTGTGATCTGAAAAAGGCTTTGTCTAACAACAGGAAGGCTGTAATTGTTCATAGAGCTTCCGGGAAAGATATGCATGAGCTTCCTGAGCTAATGAAATCCTAGGGGTTTTTTATAAAGTTTCAGTGACTGCCAGTCATTTTTAAATGTCACGCTGCGTAGGCTCGCTGCTGTGTGTGTTACAGAGGGAATTTTGCTTTCAATTACATCTCACAGTTGACACATTCTGTCTTGTTTCCGAACCTTCCTCTAATGTGCCAGCAGTCGGTCACTACCGGAGACCAAAAATAATGGATGAGAGGTTTGATTCAAACCTCTAACATGTAAAGTTCCTTCACAAGTTCCGTTGGTAGGAACAAAATGAGGAATCACTGGGGGGAAAAAAAAAACCAAAAGAGCTGAGTGTTTATTTTCTACCAGAGTGATACATAAGACCAAGGTCAGAGTCCAGGAAGCTTTGCCACCTGAGTGAGATACTGAAGTAGCAATGTTGGGCTTGGGTTTCACCCATGATTGTCTTTGTTGTCCAAACTCCTTTCAAAGGTAAGTTTTGTGAACTATACAGGAGGCCTCCTTTTCCTTCCTGTTAGTTAGCAAGAGATGAACAAAGTCAGTGCACTTGGGCAAGAAGGTTCTTTTATTTTGGATTGCTTGTTTCTGCCTGAGGCAGGGGACAGTTGTCAGATTAGCTGGCTGAAGGCCAGGTGTTTGCAACACCTTTTTCAGAAGGCCTTTGGATCAGATTCCAGATGCTCCCCCCCTGGATCAGTTATGGGCTGTTTCACATTATAGGTTCATCCATTTTTAGTTCTTTAAAAATTAACATACATTATTGTCTTGACTGTTACACGCTGAAACCCATCAGTGGTTCCTGGTAGCATCCACAAATGTTAAAGTGCTTTGCAGTCAGATCTCCTTCACTGACTTGATTTAGAAGACACTCATGAGAAGTCCCTCACAGAAGCTGCTTGTCATCCAGCTGAAGTGCCTCATGTCATCACAGATCTGTGATGTGGAGGTTTTGCTCAAAATACAATGACAGGAAAAATATTTCCTGCTTAGAAAGCACTGTCCTTTATGCAGATAACTGCTTTGAATACTGCCTTTCTCCCTTGAAAGGGCTGTCTTGACAGAAATTAAAATATTCCTGGCTCATTCTTACAATGGAACGGTGCCAGTATTCCAGTTCAGCGTAGTCCCTATGCTAGAAAAATGTTTAAAATTTTACCTCTTACTTTCCTATAGCCCTGGCAAGTCCTGGAGTGAAGCAGAGGTTGTCTCACACAGTCTAGGCTGAGGGTACCCAGCTGGCAAATTGTGGGAAAATTCTTTCTTTCCTGCCACACCAGCTGCAGAGAAATCACTCTTCTGAGGAAGGGTCAGACTGGCAGCCTGCTTCCCACTGCGTTTGCATTCCACCTGCATACCTACTGACACAAACCACTGCAGGGAGGTCCTCAAACCAGCATCTGCTAGGAAGGCAGCACAACCTCTGGTGCTGTGATTTGACACCTGACTTCCAGAGGCATCCTCTCGGAGTGAGCGTGTGGCTCGTTCTTACACTCGCTGGATGTGTGGCTCTGCTGTAAATGGCCACTTGGCTGTGGGGATCAGCAATGAAACTGCCAATTCATTGTGCAGAAGTCATCAGCTGTCAAATGGTGTCATTGCTTACTACTATTCTTTAGCAAGATTTATATCAGAAGTCTCCTGCGATCATATTTCAGCTGCGTGTAGACTCCAGTTAGGCTTGGCCCACACAAACAAGTGCAATAGAGAGGCAATTTAAACCTAAAACTAAGAAAGCCATCTCTAACTTTCTTGATCTCCTGAGCCACCTAACTCCCCACATTTCCATCTGTTATTCTTAGCAACGTATTCCTCCTACTGACAGCTTTCCAGGTAATAGTAAAGTAACATAACATTAACTGATGTATTTAAGTAAAAGAAGTTAGATAATTGGATGTTTCTTTTTTTAGGCCTGCTGTTCTGAGGAGTTCTGAAAACTTCACTGTGCTAATAAAGAACACCATTCACTTCCCAAAATTTGATTGCACTGTGTAAGTTCAAACATTCCTCAATGCTTTCTGAAGAGTAGTTGTGCTTTGAAAAAGAAAGATTGTATAAATTGGCACATTTATAAAATATATATAAATTGGCATTCAGGGCTCTATCTGCCTCAGTGACAAATACCAAGTTTTTATAATTCCTTAGCCCTGTTAATCCTTCAGGAACCAAGAGAAATAAGGAGAGCTTGGAAACAGAGCCTCCCAGTATAACTATTTCTCTCATGGTCTGGACAACAGAATTGTTCATTCAGATACTGGTTTATGTTAGGGTAAAACTGCTAAAATATAGCACAACAGATGTGGATTCAAATGATAAGGTGAAAGTGTTTAGTTTACACCAGTAAAAGTTTGCTGGTAATAATATCCAAAGAGTAAAGAATTCATCTTGATTCCCAGATCCCACTTAGGCACGTGTAGATCTGAGAGCTACAAGCCCAAAAGCTCATGTACTTACAAACGAGCATATTTAACAGAGGTTCCAGCAAGTGTGATGTCCCTTTCATGGATCTGTATCTGCTCCAGCTTCTTTTTAAACTTAAACAGTTGTGTGTGTTCTTCACAGACTAAATACCCCGGCGATTTTAGATACTTCCTGCACATACAACAAGAAAACTTCCCCACTCTGTCCAATTTTCCGCCTGGGAGACATCCTTCAGGAAGCAAAAGAGAACTTTTCTGAGATGGCAGTAAAGGTCTGTGGTACCACTTTTTTTTTCAAGCTCATTGTTAAAACATTTTCTTGATTCTCTTCCTTCATGTTTTGCTGTCTGCCATATAATGGAATTGTCTTAGGTTTAGAGACTGATTGTGCAAGAAGCAAAGTAACCCCAGCTTTCAAGAATTAAATTGCTTAACGTGTCACAGGATGGGACCCACGTTGACAGAGTTGATGTTATTTTGTTAGTATTGTAGCACATAGAGGCCCTTTTACAAAACACTGTGCATTTCAGAAGGGCCTGTACAAGGCTGTCACTCCTGGTGATCTTTTGATTCTGTTCAAGCAGATTCTAAATCACGTTGCTAGGGGAATCATCCAAAAGTCACAAACAGCAGCTCATATTCAGAGTTATTTTTGCTATTATGTTTTCAGTCTCTTCTTTAGGGTTTTAAGCCAAGTGCCCTTAATACTGATCCAGCCATACCTCTTGAGTGCTAACAGATGGGTACAACAGAAGCAGAGACAAAGTGTCCTGCCCAGAGTCATCAACAGAGCCACATTGATTGATTCTCAACCTGGCCCAGTGCATTCAGGATGGAACATTTGGACTGGGTGCCTCCAAAACTTAGGCTTGCATTCAGGCTTTTGCTTTGAGCCTGTTTAAAGCCACAAAACAATTGTCACAGTGCATCAGCTACAGCCACGCTTGTACTGCTAAGATGAAGAGAGTAAGGAAAGGCCTAAATAAATAATATCTTCTAGCTCACATAGCTAAGTCACAGCCATAGAAGACTGATGGGCAAATGGTGCTTATGAGTTAGTGTGTCTATAGAGAGGTGTCCCTGCCAGTGGCATCCATCAAGTCTCCACTGAATTGAGCAGCAGTCTTGCCCAGTCAGCCCTCTCAGCCCTGCTCCCTAAACTTAGCCCTGCTCCCTAAACTTACTGTGTCTGTTTTTAGGGAGGAATCATTGCCATTGAGATTAACTGGGACTGTAACTTGGACAGATGGTTTTACAACTGCAATCCAAAGTATAGTTTCCGCCGCCTCGACCACAGAAAAATAACTCCTGGTTTCTACATCAGGTAAAAAAAAAAAGTGTTATATGAAGCAAGTAGCTTGTTTTCTGAGTTGAAGCAAAGATGTGATGAGATGTGGGGAATGATGACTTGGAATGACAAGGTGTTTGATTCTCTTTCTTCACTCTTGTAGTCACATCCTTCACCTGCAGTTACTGCAGTTGTATGATCACCTTCCAAAGGAGCATGCTGGTATTGCAGGGGATTTTATTTCTGTGTCAAAAGGCCTAGAAACTTCCAAAAAGTATTCTGGGAGCTAATACAGAATGGTTTGGGCAGATTCCACTATATGGCAACTGAGGCTTGAAGCTACCTACACTTGTGAGTTTCACGAGGCAATTCACACAGATAAAATTGCAAACTGGTTTTCTTTCACCTGGATAACCCCCCCAGTTCACTGAATCAAGACTTACTCAAAAGCAAATTAGAGCTTTTGGTTCTCTGTGAATATAGCAGATTTATGAGAAGTTTTGATTAAAAAAAAAAAACATCTTGACATGACTGCAGTTCTAGTTGCACAAAGCATTTATCAAACATTTATCAGCATGTTTAAATGAATCTTGTCCCTCAGATCTAGGTCAAAAGTATAACACTCTTTTTTTGACTCATGGCATTATTATGGGTTTTCATACATTTGTGATGCTAACATGAGTGCTGTAACTGTCTAGGAGCTGCCAGCATATTCCAGAGCTGCACTGTGCTGGAGCTGTGCAAGGAACAAATAGGTGTTCCCTCTGAGGTGGCAACCACAGGCAGGAGGTGGGGGAAATCACAAGGAAAAAGCAAGACAGTGCTGTGAGGCTGAGCCAGCAACCTTTCTGTTGAATACATTTTTGTAGGCAAAGCAGTTTCTGAGAAGGCTTTTGGAAGGAGACAGTGGGAGGAATTTTGAGGATGTTTAGTGTCAGATTAACAGCTGTGGTCCAGATGCCAAGAACGGGTTTGCCCAAATTTTTTACTTTTGAAGCATCAAAATACCAGTCTGCAGAAAGATTGGTTTGCTTCAGGTCAGCTGAGATCTCTGCTGCAGTGAGCCTGCTCTGAGAACACAGGCTGCTGGGAGAGTGTGCATGATGCCAGACCACATCCTGGTGGCCTGACTCTGGATTTGTTCATCAAGGGCTTTATTGGCAAGGAAATACCATTCTCTAATGTCTCCAGAATGAAAAAAGAGGAGCAGAGTAGTTCAGTGCAGCAATTTTAAAAGCAAAGACAGTGGAAGTTGAAGAGCTGTGAATAGGCGGAGCATAATACTATTTCAAACAAGCATGGATGTTTTGGCAAAGAACATGCACAAACCCTGCCATGCTTTTGAGCTGGAGTGTGCCAGCTTGTACAAACAGAGCTGCTGCTTTCAGTAGAACTACCTGAGTGAGGGAAGGGAGGAGAGCTAGAAGGGATCCTGTAATTAATATATTTCAAGAAAACTTTTTTTGACATCAGTGACGTGTCATGAGAATGTAAAATATTATCAGACCATCCCTTCTGGCCCAAACCATTCTGTGCTTCTATGATTGATTCTATTTGGTCATGGGTCCATCCAGCCCAGTGCACTAAAGCTAACAAAGATCAATAGCAGGAGAAAGTTTTGGAAAAGAGCATAAAAAAAAGGGCCACGTGTAAAACGCTGCTTCCTCTGCCGTCTAGCTGTCCTAGAAGTCAGGAAAGCTATTTTGGGCAGCTTATAACCTCTGTCTGCATGGAGCCTTATTGATTTAATCTCAGTTCTATAGGGAATTCTGTGATAGACTTTAACAGAAACAGGCTTTAGCCTTCCAAGAGAAAAGAACTGCTTGAGGTGCAAAGGAGCAAAGCTTCAGCTCTTAACAGGTCAGCTCTGTGCACAAAGGTGTTACAGAGGAGAAGGCTTCTATGCCTTTGAGAGCAGATGTGAAATGACCTCTACCCTCAGGGCTGAAGAAAACCTCTGATCCTGGAAAGAGTTAGGAAAACTTTCAAATAAAACTTAACTGACCTGCAGGCTACAGAGGCTAAGAGCTGACCAACAAAACATGTCTTGGCCACAGACTGTGGAACCGCTCAGCCCAGGGAAAAGGGCGTTTAATGTCTGTGCAAGCAAAGAGAAAGCAGAACACATGACAGTGTCTTTCTTCTGAGTGACTCACTGCCTTCAGAGAATACAAATCAGATCACGGTGAATGGGAAGCAAATGATTGCATGATCTAGAGAACTCTAAAAAACACTTGGAAAGTCTGCCAAACTTAGATTGCAGTAGGATGTGCCAGAGAGAGTGGAATGAAGGAAAAGCTCGCTCTGGACTGGTTTGTTAGCATCGAGAGGGCAAAGCAGAGCAGCAGGGACCAAAGAGAAAGGAAGGAAGAAATGTTTCATTAGATGTTTCTGTCATCTGAATGAGTACTGGAGATGCTAAAAAGGGCTGAGCTGATGGTATTTACACCTGACATATCCTCTTAAACAGTATGAGGTACTTGAACCAACTATATATATACCAACCAAGGCAACCAACTACAAGACAAATTTTGATTAGCAATGACAGTGTGATCTGTGAGTACCTGCCACCCCTGGAACTGACCTTCTGTCCCTTCAGCTAAGAAAATTCCATTCAAATTATTTATCTAAATGAAGAGCAGGACTTTGAGTTCAGTCAAGTAAACCCATCAAGAACAATACAGCACTTGAAAGTCCTGACAGCGTGTCTGAGGCAGAAGACATATGGTTATTATTATCAGAGGTTGGATATTAGTTACCATTGTGTGCCTTATGTCTTTCAGTTTAATGTAATGATTTTGTCTGTACTGCCAGCTTTTCATTGTCAGATTTAAAAAGATCTCTTTGTTCCATGCTTTCTGTGACTGCTTATTGATCCATAAGCTGATGTGAGCTGTGCATCAGGAGGGTCATGTTCTTGACTGAGTAAGAAACTGGAAGTTAGTAAATGCTCACATGATTCTTGCCATTCTGTTGATGGAAGAATGGAAAATAGGTGATCTCCAGCATGCTGAAGTGTGCTCAGGAGCCCAGAGTTGGTCATGAATAACATGACATTAAAGCCTCCAGAGCATGGGCATTCTTGTCCTTGCCAGCTCCTCCCACATCCTTGCCGGGGTTTCCTATTTGCTTTACCTGGGATTGAACTTCTGTCTGCAGCTTCAGGTTCCACTTTGAATTGAGACAGCAAAACACTCACTGGACATTAGTTGGATTTTTTTATTTATTTAAATCTCTCTGTATGTATTGATTTAGTTTAGACTGCCAGGTCAGATGCCGGGCAAAACCCTGTTCATCAAGCTGGCCTCAGCACCTTCATTTCAGAAGGCTGAAGGGGCTGGAGGAAGAAGGGAGAAGAAACTATGCGTCTTTTGTGTTCTGAAGCCTCATGGTGTTATAATCCCCCAGGGCAGCTGCACAGATCTTCACAGATCTTCATTCACTCTTTTGCAGACATGCAAGGTACTACAGGCTGCCACGTGAGGTGGAGCGGAGAACCCTTTTCAAAGTCTATGGGATACGGTTCGATGTCCTTGTCTTCGGCACAGTAAATGCAATTCTTTTTCTTTGTGGAGGGAAAAGAAAACTTGCTTAGCCCCACTTCTGCCATATACCCCTCTCCTATCCATCAGTCTGGGATGGAAGTCATGTCAAATGAGTAGATCTAAACTGGAGTGAGCAGCACAGGAGAGGAAAGCTGAGGATGGAATGGCGGGGCTGGGAGAGAGGCAGGACTATTGTTTAAGAATGAGACAGTAACGGGTATCATCATCATATGATGTTATTGTCGTAAGCCCCCCGTGTCACCACCCTTTCTCTCTCAAATTATTTGCTGTCCCCCCCCCCTGCAAAGTGTCCGAGATGCTCTATGAAATTTTAGGATCAATTGAATCGTAAAGAGACAAAGATACTCTGTGAAGAGACAACAAGAGAAAAGCTCTTAAGCTGAATGCATGGTAACAGATCTTGCCTCTCAGTTTTTCTTTTCTGTTTTCTTTAAGGGCAGAAGATTTAATGGCATTGAACTCATTAAAAACATCGGGTCTATGATCTCTTATTTTGGTTTGGTGAGACTTACTTTTCAACATTAATAAAACCAGTTCTGGAGATAGAGTCTCATTAAGAAAGTGGAATCACTAGTTGCTTCTTTTTTTTCCACGTGCAGGTTGTGATCATCATTGAAATTTCCATTTTAGTAGGGAGCTGCTGCAGCGGCGGCAAATCAGCGTTCTACAAAATGTACAACAGGAAAAAGTATGATACTGTGCTGAATCCAAGACAGGTAAAGAGTATAAACTGCTGATCTATGGATATAAAAACGCAGGTGATCCAGGAAGCTTCCCATTGAGCTGGGCATGGCATGTGCTGCATGAGCACAGTGGGCTCTGCATGCACGCAGCCTTGGTATGGCAGAGTCACACCAGCTCCATCAGGGAAACCTGCAGTGGGTAGTGATCCTTCAGAACAGCTGAGTGATGTCATGAAAGGGCTGTCCATGAAGAGGGCATTGCTCAAAGCCTCTTCCCTGCCAACTTCAGTTGCCTCTTCCACTTCTTAAAGACATTCTAAAGACAGGGGAGTACAGGCTGTAGAACTCAAGCCCTGAGGTCACATTTATGCTGTGTTTGTCCCCAGTTCTCTAAGTAGCTACTCCAGCTGACAATGCTCCTTTCTTCTGCTCCACAGGTGATGTATGTGTCCTATGTTGATAATCCACATATTACCCTGATAAAGAAGCCTCTGAAAACAAGCTTGCAGCACACTAAAGGCCACATTGTTGAGGTAAAGACAGACCTTTGGGATCCTCCCTTCAGAAGGGAGAACTGAAGTCATTCCAAACTGGTTTGGCTTTCCACCACCCCCCCACAGTTCCAGATTAGATCCTGAGGGCCAAAAGATAGATTCCTGTTGTCCGCTTCAAGCGAACGGGTCCTGTGACTAGGGGATGTCTTTTCTAGAGGTAGCTAAAAATTGCTGCTTTCCTGTGGTGGGAAAGTGCTGGTGGGAGTGCGTTGGTGTGGCAACAACTTGCGAGGTGTCGATTCGATTTTGCTAGGGTGGGTGTTGGCAACACGGAAAGACAGTCCTCCTCCAGATCTGCTGATCTATCATCATTATCCCTATTGTGCCGTGTCAAATGAAGAGCCCAATGGCGAGGATCACTGTTGTAAATTCTCTCTGCAGTTGGATGAAGCAGCAAAGGCTGTTTTCTTTAATTTATGTTGGGTATTGTTGCTGCAGAGCCACCCTGTGAAATTCTGTGATGCTGGCAGCTGCTTCCACAGTGAGTCCAACAGGAGCCATGATAATGAAGAATCTGAGCCGACGCGCAGCAGTGAGTCCAACAGGAGCCGTGATGATGAAGGATACGAGCTGGGGCAACCTCTCAGACAAGAGGCCTCTTCCCCAGACTGCCAGGAGTGGTGCCGCTGTGGCAAATGCCGGCCCGCAGAGGAGCACTGCGAGCAGCTCTGCTGCCGAAGGTCAGAAGGGCAGTGCATCACAACCTCCCATTGGTTTCAGCAGCTGGTGCTGTCCCGTCTGACCCTGGAGAGAGCCCTTCTCTACAAAGACCCCTTTCTGGACTTGAGAGGTGACAATATCAACACCCAGCTGCGTCACCTTGCTTACAAGCAGTACATTTGCTGGCGCTTTGGCTCTTTCGATCTGGAAGACAGAGCTGTCATCCCAAGCTGCTGCAGGTGGAAAATTAGAGAATCCTATCCCAAAGCAGGCAACAACTACACTGGTTTTAAGATGGAGTGAGGATGCAGCTCAACTTGATCTCACACTGTGCCTCACATTGGTCATTTAACTTTTGTTTTCTTTCACAGACCTTTAAAAAAAATAAGTTTAAGAAAAGGTTGAGACTTCCCAGAAATCTTCTGTAGTACAGCTCAATTCTTGCGTAGCCTTTGGAGGGGCACAGATGCCTACTGCTTAGCACAGAGCAACAAATAACTTGAGCTAAAGTGCTTCTCTCTTTGCTTCATTCTGTGAGTCACCCCGTGTGGTTTGGGAATGTAGGCCCTGGGGTGGATTTTTAGGACTACATTTTAGTGGGAGGTTGCAGGCCTCCTGCTGCATCCCAGCTGAGTCAGGAGATGACCAGCACCCTGAAAATAAGATGGATCCAAGAGTCATCTCAAGGATGGAAAGAAGGAGAGAGATCACTTTTTTTTTAATCCCCCATCTTCATCACCTTTCTGCAGGATCAAGAGGCCACTGAACCAGTAGGTTTTATAACTCACCAGTGAAGACCTCACGGGTCCATCCAGACCAAACAGGTTCCTTTTAGATGATTTCAGTGACACGGACAAAGCAGTTTCTGAAAAGCTCAGCTGTACTTTTCACATCTATGTAGTCATTTTGGGCATTTCATTCATACCCGTTGAAATTGTAATGCTGGACTTTGGCCTTCTGTTTGCTCTTACCATCCAACAAGCCTTGCCTCCTACACCTCCTCACGCAGTGGGAGCTGCTTTGTGCTACGATGAGTAAGGCCAGAGTACAGCCGAGGAGCAGCAAATTCAGGGTAGATTAATCTGTGCTCCAACACCTTTTCTCTTCTTTCTTTTTTTATCCTTGGACACGTTCTATTTTTGTAGAGACAGGGTGAGAAGGATGGTAACGTTTATATGCCGCGCTCCTTTCAACTAAGCTTTGTTCTTTCTGAGTTAACCCAGCAGCTTCCTATTTTCCATTTCCCACATATGTTTTTAAGATACATTTCAGGCAGATTATGCCCACTGCAGTTCTGTCTTCTGCTGTAATGTGCATTAATTGTATTAACCTTCATATTGCAGCATCTTACATATCTAGAGGGGAAAAGATTACAGTCGGCACCAAATCATTCCTGTTCCAACACTTGACTGCTTTTGGAAGGAATTACACCAAGTATTCACTTAAGACTGTGATTTTTAATCTCCTTTCATATTTGTGTATGCGTCCTGCCTTATCCCTGCCTTTTTTTTTTTGTCCTTTAAGTTTTGTAATAAATAGAGCATTTTACTAATCTGTAGCTGACTGAGAATCTCTATACTAGTTTTCTACTGTTTGAAAGCCCCGCTGCCAGTTTGCTTCATCTCTTCCTAACCTGCTGTTACGAGGGGTTTGGTGATGTTTCTCAACCAAGCACTGCGTTGGACTGCTCTGCACCAGGTGGAAGGTGTGTGAATTAGTGCATATCTCAGGATTTGCTTTAATAGCAAATCATTCTGCAGGAGGATAAATAAATAAAGGATTGGCTCATCGAGGGCGGGAGGGTGACAGTCTTAGCTATGCTGCTGCTATTTTTTTGCAGGCAGGTGCTTTGTCCTTGCCCTGAGCTGACTGCAAGTTCTGTCTTGGTGTTTGAATGGCCCTTGGCTGAGATGATCTGTCCAGCTTCTTTGGGAGAGCTAGCAGCCCAGACCCGGCATAGGGCTGACAGCAGAAGGCTTCCAAAACCACATAAAGTTGGTAACAGTGAGTAGTATGGGGGAAAAAAAAAAAATCTCCAGATTTAGCAACTAGGATGAGAGCATCCTCCTGAGCGCGACCGCTGCCTACGCTTCCCAACCCACACCAGAGGCCTCAGGGCAGAGCTTTGCCCTGGCTGCCCAGCCCCGCTTATCCCCGGCACCCCCGGAGGGCTCAGGGCGGCTCGGGGGAGAAGCTGCGGGGCCTCGGGGCAGCCGCTGCCTCCTCCCGGGCCGCGGGCGAGACCGGCGGGGCTGGGAGCAGCCGGAGCCCCGGGGTGCGGCAGCGGCCTGCGGGCTGCTCGGGGCGCTGTGGCTCCGCGGGGCTGCCCCGCTCGCCAGGGCTCCCTCCCGTCCGCCCGCCCGCCCGCCCTTCGCCGGCCGCCATGGCGGCGTGTGCAGCCTTCCGCAGCTTCCTCTTCGAGTACGACACCCCCCGCATCGTGCTGATCCGCAGCCGCAAAGTGGGGCTCGTCAACCGCGGGGTGCAGCTCGCCATCCTCGCCTACGTGATCGGGTGGGTGGGCGGGTGGGCGCCGGGCTGCGCTCGGGGGGGGGGCGGAGGCGGGGAGAGGAGGGTTCGGGGGGGGCAGAGGGGTCTTGGGGCGGCTGCCGTGAGGGGCGGGGGGGGAAAGGGCAGCCCCTCGCTGGCAGCTCCCGGGACCGAGCAGCCGAGCAGTGCTTTCGGCTGGAAGCGGCCGGCGAAGGGGAGGGAGGGAGGGTCCTGATGGGTGCTGGGGCACCCTGGCTGGGCTTGCGGGGAGGCTGAGGACCGGCTGCAGATGGGACGGGAGCTCTCGGGAGCCGGGACCGGCCCGCAGGGCGAGCACCCGGGGAGGGAGTGCCTAAAACCAGGAATCACACCCCGGCAAACCGCTCCCGGAGCCGAGTCGCAAGGGAGGTTGCTGGTCCCGTGAGCCTTTCATAGAAAGGGAGACGCTATGAAACTTATCTGGACTGTCCCTTTTTAAGCGACGCGTGGAAAGAGGTGAAAATCCCCCGGCCTGTGCTGGTTTGAGGTGTTATCTGCTGTTGTTTCCATCTCTCGCAGCTGGGTCTTTCTGTGGGAGAAGGGCTACCAGGAGACGGACTCGGTGGTCAGCTCCGTGACCACAAAGGTGAAAGGAGTGGCGCTGACAAACACATCCGCCTTGGGAGCCAGGGTCTGGGACGTAGCCGACTATGTCATCCCTCCCCAGGTACCGGTCCCTTCCAGAGGCAGAGGGAGGGTTTTCTAACAGCTGCTGCTCTGCCAAAGTCCACTGAGGTCCGGGAGCAGGTTCAGCTCCAGCGTGGCCTTGGCAGGAGAGAAGGAAGCAGTTCTGCTTTGTCACAGGTCGCTCCGAGCTCCTGCACCAGCAGCCCTGGGGAAGCTTGTTTCAGGAAGAGCGTGTCTGTGGGTGTGCTCCTGTAAGGAGAGTTTTGCAGGTTCCAGGGGAAAACTGCAGCAATAACCAGGTGTCCTCTTTCTAAAGCAAACAACTGAAAGTTAACTCGTTAGCAGAAACCCCGGGAATAGCCTGCGAGTCGCCTGATCCACAACGGGAGGTATTGCTGCAGTTGTTGATGGACTGTGTCTGTGGGAAGCCTGCACTGTGTGGGTGATACGTGGTGGCCTTCGGGGCTGCCGGGCACAGTCCTGGGTCACTCGGCATGACATGAGGTGTAGGAAAAAGCAAGAGACCGAGGCAGGTTTTTGGCCAAGGGGTCATATCTGCGTATCCGTGGAGCAGAAGCAAACAACAGATCCTGAAGCGCACAGGTCTGAAAATAATGCACGTGATGCTCCCTGGAGAAACAAACCAGGACTGGTCAAATTTCTGGTAGCTATAGTGCAAAAAAATAGAGTGGGAGTTGTGCTCAGACTTGCAGCTGGAGCTTTACTTCTGCCTTGGAACTCCCCTGAAGAGCTGTGATATCTCTATTTTCATAACATGAATGAGGAAATTTGGGACAAGTGGGAGAAAGGGTTGTTAGTCCCACACTCATTCCCCTGCCTAAAGGTCAGCGGCATCAGGAAATATGTGTGGTAATCTGCACCTTGGGTGCTACAGCCTCCTGGGCTCTGTCAGCAGAGACATTTGGGGCAGTGCTTTGGATATTCTTCACAAGGTGCTACTCTTAAATCTCCTTCTTGTTTTGCACGTTCAGGAGGAGAACACTGTGTTTGTCATGACCAATGTGATACTGACACTGAACCAGCGCCAAGGCCACTGCCCGGAGGTGGGTGGAGGATCTGCTTTAATCCTGCCCTGTGGGAGTGGGAGTGCTGGGGGAGAGTTTAGTGTAATTTTTGTTCCTCTCCAGCTTCCAGATGATACAACAGTGTGCGAGGAGAAGAACAAGTGTGTTCCAGGATATGTCAGCACCCACAGCAATGGTAAGAAACCTGCTGCAAGGGCTCCTGTCTGTGTTGCGATACCTCTGTGCTCTGCCTTCCCTCCTGTGAAGGAAGCAGCATCTCACTTCAGTCTCCATGTTCTCATTCTCTCACACCTAATGGAACTGAAAGGGAAGCGCTGATTTTTCTTCTGGGGGGAGAGCAGACGATGTTGGGTGGATGCTGGATAGATGTGTGCTTTGGTGAGTTAGCAAATAGTGTGAGGGCTCTTTCAAGACCTTGAATCCAGATGAAGATTTGACTCAGAGAAAGGACCTGATGCTTCTTTCTCTGAAATGGCACTACACGTGGAAGATCATGCAGGTCTTGGTGTTGTCACTTCGCCTCTGAGCAGATTGCTTTTACCTTGCTGAGTGAGGAGATGCCACAGGGCAAGTACTGCCTCTGGTTTTGCTTGGTAGTAACTCCATCCACACGTCTTTCCAGGTGTCCAGACTGGAGAGTGTATACGATACAATGGCAGTGTTAAGACCTGTGAAGTCTTTGCGTGGTGCCCCGTGGAGGATGACTATCATATACCCAAGTGAGTGCTCTGCCTTCCCACTCTGCGGTGGCCCTCCCGAGAGGAGGCTGGCTGTGTGCAGCTGATGTTTCTCCCTGTGAGGTGCTATTGGGAAAAGCTGAAGAGGTCATCACTAAGGACCCTGCAAAGCCCTGTCTGTGAAAATATAAGTGAAACTTACTTACTTTGCCTGTTTTGTAGGCCAGCATTCCTGCAAGAAGCTGAGAACTTCACCCTTCTGGTGAAGAACAACATTTGGTACCCGAAGTTCAACTTCAGCAAGTAAATAGTGATTGGGGGAAATTGTGCTGTCTGGTTTCTTGCACAGTAAAGGGGAGATGGAGAAGTAGAAGAAGATGCTATATATCTTTTCTCTCTTTCCCCGTAGGCGAAACATCCTTCCCACTATCAACTCCACCTACCTCAAGAACTGCATCTATGACTCCCAGACAGATCCCTTCTGCCCTATCTTTCGTTTAGGGAAAATAGTTGAAGCTGCAGGGCAGAACTTCCAGGAGATGGCTGTGGAGGTATTTGGCAGACCCTTGTCTTGGGCCTCAGCTGTGTAGAGAAGCAGTGGTAGGTGGTTGTCCCCCTCTGCCTCGTGGCATGAGCCACAGGACACGGAGCAGCTGCAGGATGGAGAGCGGCTCTGGACAGAGGGACTGGAATCATTTCTACCTCAAAAATATTTGGCCTTGGCTTCTTTGGGTGGGATTATGTGCCAGGTCCTTCTGTAGCAGGAGGAAAGAGAGTTTGACTTGGACAAGGGCCAGTAAATCAGGGTCCTGGTCAGCAGAGAGCCTAGTGCTGGGCTGGCCAGGCACTTGGACTACTCACGTTCTCCTCTTCTCCGCTCGGCAGGGTGGAGTCATGGCATTGCAGATCAACTGGGACTGCAACCTTGACAGAGCAGCTTCCCACTGTGTGCCAAAGTACTCCTTCCGGCGCCTCGACAACAAGGACTCTGCCCACACCGTCTCGCCCGGCTACAACTTCAGGTAATGAGCCTGGTGCCACAATCACCGACTGGTGGGGGTTGGAAGGGACCTCTGGAGGTCATCTAGTCCAACTGCTCTGCTGAAGTGGGGTCACCTAGAGCAGGCTGCAAGGTGTCCCTGCGGCTCAGTCTGCTGCTCACACAGTCTCCTCTGGCACTTGTGGGTAGTCCTTCGACTGCTGATGGTGCTCTAAGACTTGGACTGTAAAACATAAAGCGGGTCAGATCCCCACTGTGTGCAAACCACAACAGAGAGGGAAGCTGCACCGATCGTGTCAGAGTCTGAGTTGTATTTGTATCAGCTTTTGGGTGACCATTTGGGCCAGACCTGGTGCTGATAGGGCAGTATTTGAGGGGGCTGGGGTGGGAGGGTGGGAGGCTGAAGCACCTGCTTTGGTGTATGTGAAGGGAAAAACTAACCTAGAAAGTGGTTATGTTGGTTGAAGACCATATCTGCCCCAGGAGTATCAGAGAATCATTGGAAGAGACTTTCAAGACCATCAGGTCCAACCATTAACCCAGGGCACCACTAAACCATGTCCTTCAGCACCACATATACATGTCTTTTAAATCCCTCCATGGATGGTGACTCCATCACTGCCCTGGGCAGCCTGGGCCAGGCCTTGACAACCCTTTCAGGGAAGAAATGGTTCCTCGGGTCCAACCTAAACCTCCCCTGGCACAACTTGAGGCCGTTTCCTCTTGTCCTGTCACTTGTTCCTTAGGAGAAGAGGCTGACCCCACCTGGCTCCAACCTCCTGTCAGGGAGTTGTAGAGAGTGAGAAGGTCTCCTGAAGGTATCCTTCTCGCATACACCTCCACTTACACATTCTGGTCAGTGCACATAAGTCCAGCACCCCCAGTAAAACCACCAGTGCAGAGCTGGGTAGCTGGCTGCATTCAGATTCGGTGCTAGAATAATATGAATTGGCCACCTTGCCGATACAACGCGGGGAAACTGTGCTTGATTATAGAATCTCAAACTGTCCCTTAGTCCAGGGGATCTCTTTTGATGGAACATGAATGAATTCACTGAGAAGCTGCTGTCCTGGAGACAGCCCAAGCATAGGTCAGGGAGGTGCCAGGCCTGCAGGTACTGGGGTGTTGGGCAGGACCAGCTGGGGGGTATCGCAGCCTGAAGTGCTTTTGCCAATTCCAGACCGTGGTGCAGCCCCTTACCAACCCTTCCTCTTCTCTTCCATCCTCTCTGCTTCCTCCTGGCTTAGTCAACCATGTGGCAGAGTAAGTCTGATCCCACTTGTTAGTTCTCATCCCTTTTCCCTCTCACTCGCCTGCGGGACAAGGAAGAGCTGGGCTCTGCCTTACTGCCTGCTCCCAGCCCTGCCCTCTCCTGGCTGCCTGCACCCCTGCAGCCTCCTGCTCCTGCTCAGGGGGCTCATTCTCACATGTAGCTGAATTTCTTCCCACCTGTCCTGCTCCCCTACCTGAGGTAACTTTCTCCCCTCCCTAGGCTTTGCAAGTTCCCTAGTTTGGCTCGTGCCAACCGCCGGCTTAAATTCACCTGTTCTGGGCTTTTCTTCTCTATGTGCTTGCCCTGCATGAAATCTCCATCACTTGTGGTTGATCTCTGGAAGTACCATCCTTCTGGGATGGAGGACACACCTGGATGTTGCATGATCCCGTAAGCAACCTCAACATTTCCAGCTAAGTTCTGACTGATCTTTTCTCCAGGTTTGCAAAATACTACAAGGACAGCGATGGCAACGAATTGCGGACGCTGATCAAAGCTTACGGCATCCGCTTTGATATCATAGTGTTTGGAAAGGTAGGGTGACAGTTCCTGGAGGGCTTGTGGTGAGGGCTTTCAGAGATGCCAAAAAAACACCACCCCTTGTTTACCCTTGTAACTGTTTTCTAGGCAGGGAAGTTTGATGTCATTCCAACCATGATTAACATCGGCTCCGGCTTAGCGCTGTTCGGGGTGGTAAGTGGCACTGTCTGCTCGTGGGACTCAGTTCTGGGTTAGTGCCTGAGTTCTTGAGGATCAAAACTTAAAGCTCTTTCTGTCTCCACCAGGCAACAGTGCTGTGTGACATTGTTGTGCTGTACTGCATGAAGAAGAGATACTACTACCGGGAGAAGAAGTACAAATACGTGGAGGATTATGATCTGGTAAGCACCAGTGAAGGGAAAGTTGCTTCCTCCTCTGTCCCTGGGGAGATTCTGAACCAGAATGTAGAAAGTCCACATCAAACAGGGATTCTGAACCACAGCTCTTGCGTAAACTTTGTCAGAGAAGCTAAGTTTTTACCTCAAAGCTCTTGTGGGGAGGAACACTAGAAACAAATATTGCCACGTTTCCTGGGCAACCACTCTTGGAGAGGGAAGTGTATGTTCAAGAGCTTGTCATGCTCCCACTGCATCTCTTTTTTGGGTTGCAGTCCTTGAGAGCTTTCTGAGAGCTGCAGACAACAGCTCTGTCCCCATCAAATCCTTCCTTCTTGGTTTCTGGAGGTTCCTGGGTTCAATGGTTGGTATTTTCTGAGACCAGTATGATGACAGCCACAGCTACAGCTCCCTCCAGGATCCAAACGATCCCTTTGGGCAGTGGAAGGATCTAGTGGGATAGTGGGGTTCTTTGGTGCAGAGGGTAGAGCTCGGCCCTGCAGCCCTGTGCTTGGTGGGAAGTGTTGCTGCAGAGGGTGGATTTCTGAATCAAAAAGACCTTGTGGCATTGGAAAATTAAAGCCTTGAGTAACAGAGAGTCATTTACCTGTGCAGAGGGTTTTATGGGAGAGGAAAGGGGAGAAAGAAGAGTTTTCTGGCAGAGAACTGTGATCTCTGATCCTTGCAGGCGGTTGATGAGACGTACGGAACAAACTCCTGACCTCCTGCTGCCACAGCACCAACTGCTGCTGTCAAACTGCTGCTGTGAACATCACTCTCACCCTGCCATGAGACCCCCCCCTCCTCCTCGGTGGAAGGAAGAGGGGACAAATCTGAGAAAGGGATCTTCTTACTGCTCTTCACTACTACTGCTGGCTGGAGCCAGCCCCCAGGGAGAAGACGTTGGTCTGTTCCTTGTCTTCTGTCTTTCCAGGTTAATTGCACTAAGCACAGAGGGAGAATTGTGATTTGATGCCACGCCTCTGCTCCAGCTAAGCCTGGGACAGGGACTGCTCTGACGTTGTCACTTTGCCAGTCCTGCTTTCCCTGAGCTCACCAGTAGCAGAGAGCACAGGGTACTGGGCACAGATTCTTCCTGACAGTGATCAAGGCCCCTGCCAAACCTTGGGAGAGCAGCTTCCTCGCTGGTGTCAGGTCACTCTTCCTTGCCATGAAGGATTGTGATGCTTAGCTGAGCTTGTGCTTACTATTTAATCGTGCCTCCAAGCTCCAGTGGCCACAGGCTGAGACAAAGCAGTGACTGGTTCCACTGTGCTATGGTAAATAGCTTACTGGTTACCCAAGTTCCTTTTTCTTCCTGTTTTGTCTAAAGTTTTACGGTACTACTAAGATTTATTTTCATTTAAATAAAATATTACCCTTTCAGCCCCCTTGCAAGTCCTGCAAGCTGGGTTTTGCTTGTTTATTTTTCCCCAGGGCCTGTGCAGGTTGGGGTCAGTGAACTGTCCTCATTTTACAGATCGCAGCCGTTACTGGAGAGCCCTGGAAGCCAGTGCTGCTTTCTGCTCTGCTGCTTGATTCTCTCCACAGGTACTGCTGCAGCTGCAGCTTCTGCTCCACCTCGGCTGTGCCTCCTGCCTTAAAACCCCAGCCCAGGGCAAAGACTGGAAAGTTAGAGGCCGGGGTGGGTTGGTAGCAGCGGCTCAGAACAGATCTGCCGGTCCCTGGCATCCCTCCCACCCTTTGCACCACCACACCCAGACCCTGCTGCATGCAATGGCTTTGCACAATGTGATGTAAGTGAATTTATTGGCTTTTATCTTCACGTGGCCTTGAGCATCTCTGGCACTCACCCTGGCAGCTCTTCCCTTTCTCTACGCCTTTTCTAGTGTTACAGAGCCCTGGGACCTATTCCATACCTCCAGAATCCCAACTGGGGCTGACTGCCTTTTTTCCAGTGGGTGCAGTGGGTTTGCTGCAGCGTTCCCCTTTTTGGTTTACTCTTTTGTTTGCCTGGTGCTGAGCACTGAGCTGAGTGTCCCAGCTCAAACCGTGTCAGACCGAGAGTCAGTGCTCCAGTCCGCACGTGGGAACAGCTCTGGATTATGTAGTGGCTGGAGCCACTGGGCTCATCCTAGCCCAGTATCCCCAGTAACAGTAAAGCACCAGACTTCACTGACACAGGAAGATGCTTTCAGGCTCATTTTTTCCCCTCTCATCTCTTGATAAAGACCAGTCAAACAAGATAATGGTTCCACTTGATCAACTTACTCTGGGTTTGGTTGCATGTCATTTATTTCAACTTGTACAGAGAAGCTTGAACAGCTGTGTGGAAAAACACTTTAGTCCTTGGGTTTGGTTTTTTTGTTGCTTTTGTTGTTGTTCTTTCATCTTAGATAATATAATTTAAAAGTGTTAAATACACAGTATTTAAACTTGATACACCTGATAAAGTTAAATGCATAATAAAGGGGTAGGAATGAGACACCAAGCCTTGGTCATTAAACAAACAGTATAAAACCCAGCAATAATCCAGGACCTTAGAAAAGAAACAGATCAATTGCCTGATAAGTAAGAGGGGACCACCAAGAAAAAACTACTCAGACAAGAGGCCTGGTTTCCCCTTAGCACTTTCCTGTGTGCTTTCAGAGCCAGAAAAAAGGCGTCGTACCCAGCGGTAAGCCAACAGTCTGCACTGGGCTCGCTTGAAAGGAAGGGAGCTGGGGAAATCAAGCTGGAGCCCAGTTCCAAGGCACAAGCAAAATGTTTACTTCACTCTAAGAAAAAAGCTCTAGCGTTACTACTGGGAGGAACTGAGCAGGCTTCTATCTACAGTACAGCTTCTCTAACAGGTCATGCATTTGGCGCGCTCTTCCGCGCACGGCCGCGCTTTAGGCAAATTTCAACAGAAAAGAGAGAGGAAAAAACCCCAATAAATCTACAGTTTCCTCCACAAAAAAAAAAAACCAAAATAAAATTGAAGGGCTGCAGCCCTGAGCCCTGGCACTGAGAGCCAAGCATCTTTGGGTTCCTTACGAGCCCACGCTGGCCGTAAGACGCTGCTCTGCGGGCGTCGCTGAGCCCCAGTGGCTCTGTGGCTGGGTGCTGAGGAACTGGCACAGCCTCTGCCGTGGAGAAGCTGTGTCCTACCTGCCAAGCCCGTTTGGTAAACGTAAACTGTCTCGCCAGGCACCTGACAAACCACACACCGGAGACACGCGGCACACGGCGCCTCTACGATTCGCCTCTAACAAGACACACCACACACGTTACTATGCACCAGTACAAACAAGCAGATCCCCTTTTTTTTTTTCTTCTTTTTTTTTTTCTTTTTTTTTTTTGGCAGAGCAAGTCCATTTAGAGGGTTAGAGAACCAAGCTGCCACTCACCCTCGTTTCCCCAGTGAAAAGACGTGGTGAGGAAAGGGGGGAGCAGGTGGCTGTAGTAGTGCTGGCACTCCAGTTACCTGCTTGCTTTTCCCATAGCTGAGGCTGCAGGGCTTTGGCATAGCCTGGGACTAAAGTGGGAGTAAACCAGTGTGTGTCTTATGGCTCCAAAGCCCACTGTACTGCTCCTAAACCACGGACCTTGGAGAGAGGCCAGCGGCACAAGGTTTCGGTGATAAATTGCAGCCGAAGGGGAGCGTTGCTTTGAGTGAGCAGAAGGTCAAGGGGCAGTTTATGCAGGTACCTGCACGCTTCCTACCACTGTCCTGGCTCTAACAAAGTCCTGTCCCAACCAGGATTTACTGGGCTGGGTCCAACTGAAGCGGGGCCAAGGACCTTGGCACGCTGCTGCTTGCGCTGCCCGAGATCAAGGAAGACAAGGGGGCAGTCACTTCCTAAAGGCAGAGCACCCGTGGCCAGGGTTAGCAGGCAGAGATCTTACCATTACTGGGAATACTGGGCTCTCTCCCAGAGCCTTCTTCCTCACGGCATAGAATTATTCCTTACAAGCTTGGGCCATTCGAATGCTCCCCCTCTCCCAGGTACACCAGCAGGTTAAATGCCTCACTCAAGGTCACACAAACCCATCCAGCTGAGAAGCAAACAAGTCAGACCATTCCCCCCACTCCATCCACAAAAGAGCTGTACTTACCATGACCACTTTCCTCAAGCAAACCCTGACTTTTTCTCCCACTCACCCACATTCTGCTGTTCTCTGAACACGGAGGACTTGGGCAAGTGAGTCTGGGTGACAGAACCTCCCCCACCACATGACAGATTATTATTTTTTTTACAAGCACCACAAAATAATCAGAGTAATCTGACTGAAGGTGACAGAGCTCTTCATAAGAAACAATCCATGAATTAGGTATACACTTAATTTACTAACAAGCCTCTGATCCACAGGCATTCACAAATTACTGGTAACGAACTTGCAAAAAATACACAGCACTGGCCCCAAAATCCAGATTAAGAGTTTGGAAAACAAAAGTTTCTTTGAAAATCACTAGCTAATCTAAGTATTTCATTAAGATCTTAAAGTCTAAGCAAGCCCTAAGTCTATACTTAAAAAATAGCATGAGTTGTATTATGTTTAACCGTAGTAAACCATGTAATGTACATGGAAGTGAAGGATTTTACCCTGAATTTTATATTTAATAATATATCTACCTAGATCAAGTAAAAGATTTAGAAACAAACTATTGTTAGTGCTTCCTCTGCTGTTCACGACATTCAGCGAAACGCCACCTTTCACCCCTATGTCTGCAGCAAAAATAGTTCAGACTGAACTGAAGCCCTTAAAATACCTTTTCCTTTCATACATTGACTACTCAATTTACCAAGTCCTAGTCACACCAAGGCCTTAGGAAAAGCGCTAATTACCCTAGGAGGTAATTAACCTCGCTTGCTGAACAGCCCAAAGATGCTGTTTACTACAACTTGGCTCACAAAGGTAGGCATTCCTTAAAAAGCTGAAAAGGTGGGTTGGTTGGCGGGGTCTTTTTTTGCTTTGTTCCCATGCAGTTAAAAAGGTTATCAGTTCAAACCAAACCGGAACGATGAGAAATAGATGCAACAACATTTCCAGGAGGTTGAGAACTCTCAAAGTGTGCCCGTGTAGCTTGCCTGGTGTGTAAAGTCACTCGGGGCAAAAGCTTCCTGAGCTTGCCCACGGGCTACGCGGCGGGCGTAGGACACCCCTGCCACGCTGGACTTAGTCCCCGGAAATCATTTGGCATTAAACCCAGTTCCAAATGCATTCTGACTGGGTTTCTTAGCTTGTTTGTTTGTATTGGTTGGTTTGGTTTGCAAAGCACTGCTGCTGCTCAGACGGTTGCTCACCTCTCCGCTATCTCCCACGAGAAGTCCGCGGTCCCAGCGCGCGGGGATGGTCAAGTGTTTATGGCGAGTAGTTGGATGCTTTACAACATGCTGCTAAGTAAGCTCCCACAGCCAGCATGATGCTGAAATCATGCCGTGCCATGCTGTGTTGGCTGCAGGCTCTGGTGATGTCGCTCATCCTCAGCCGCGCGCTTCGGACCCTGCCCTGGGCCGCCTTGCTCAACGCAACCGTAAAGCCGCCGTTCACGAAAGAACTTCCTCCTCTCCCACGTTGGGCAAGTCGTTGCATTTCAGGTTATCTTCGCTGCCTTCTTTCCTGCTTCAAGAGGAAATAAGGCAGCTGCTGAGTGATTCGGAAGAAGGCAAAGCGGCCGATGAGACAACAGCACCTGCCCCTTCCCTGCCACGGGACCTTTGGGATGCTGAGCATGGACCCTGGAGCAGGCTGGAAGTGGCATTAAAAGATGCTTTTTTTTTTTTGGAGGGGCAGGATACACCGTGTCACGAAAATCACCCCCCAAAGCGGTTACGGGTCAGACAGAGGGGGTGTGCACGTGGCCCCATGTGAAAGATTCAAAGCCCAGCTCCTCGAATTCTCCTCCTCTGTGTCACAGTGGTTATTACCAGGGCGTTTTGCCAAGAGGCAAGCATCTCTCTCGGGCCAAGGTGAGGTGGCAACACTTACGGCAGCAGGTTCCCAGAGGCAGACAGTGACCGCTCCTCCCTCTTGCTCCCCTCGAAGGGGTTCCCAAAGGATCGTTTCCGGATCATCGTTTTAACCAAGATCTGCAAGACCAGATTGGAGTTTGTCAGGGACTCTTTCATTCAAGAGCAACAGGAGCATCCAACCCAAGGAGTTAAGAGAAGTAGTGAAAATAAGTCAAAGTTTTCTGTTTGCAAAAAAAAAAAAACCCCTCACAAAACAGAAGGAAGCACGTTTGCAAGTCTCCAGCTGCTTAATACAGGGGTTGGATCCTCATCTCAAATCCTCGATGCAACAACTGAACACGCAGGTGAGAGCCACGCTAGGGTGAGAGGCTGGAAAGGAGAGCAAAGCCAAGTCTGGGAAGATTATTCCCAACACCACCACCCAGAAGTAAGTTTTACATCCAGTACTTGCATATCCCCAGTTCCCCCTGATTACTTGGCAGAAGAATTCATCAAAAAGGAAGAGGGGAAGGTACTGGCACAATTTTGCCTTCATCTTTACCAAAACCAAGCTGAACCCTTGGCTGTCAGTCTGGCTTTGGCCGAGAGACACAAAGTTCCCCAGCATCAGCAGCAACTGGAGACTGCTGGGAACAGAGTTAAGTGTCAGGTTCTTCCCAGGCATCCCCCAGCTTATTGTGCTGGTGAGAGCAGGGAACAACCTGAGCAGCACTGGAGCCTGCCTGGGCACGTGCATCCCTCCCTGGGAACCCCTGGCTTCGGTTGGTATTGCCTCTTGCCCCTCTGTGCCTCATTTATCTGCTCAACGCAGTGCAGGAGAGCCCCGAGAGGTCTGAAACCCATGTGCCAGCAGGGAGGGTCCTGGGGGCAAAGGCCTTTTATGTGAGAGTCCAAGCCACAGGAATCTTGTGCTCCTGGGGTTGGATGTGCTAAGATGGGGTTGGATGTGCTAAGATGGGGTTGGATGTGCTAAGATGAGGTTGGATGTGCTAAGATGGGGTTGGATGTGCTAAGATGAGGTGCCAGAGGGTGATTTTGAAGAACAAATGCAAATGGGAAAAGAGAAGATGTGCCTGGAGGCGAGGCGTTCTGTAAGAGGCGAGCTCACTTTGCCCTGAGCTCTGCTAGACACAGCTGGATTTTCAGCTGGTTGGGAGCATTGAGCCAGCCACTGCTGCATCTCAGCAAGTCACCTCCAAGCAGGAGCAAGGGGGAAAATCCCCTCATCAGTGGTGAGCTCTTTAGGGCAAGAGCTGCTTTTTCAGCTTCAGCAGCTCAGAGCACATTTGCCTGTTAACGTAACTGCGGCTGAAGAGAATTCTGCAGGGTGCTGAAGTGGGAAAGAGCTCCAGAAATGGAGCCAGAGGTGGGCAGAGGCACGAGACAGAAAAGGGGCTTCAAGGGGAGACCTGTACTTCAAAAAAAGCTCACAGCCTGGGCAGCTACAGGCAGATAACACCATGCCGGGGAACTGCGAACGGTCGCTCGCTGTTTCTCCCGGCGGAAAGGCTGGGGGGCATCCAAGAAACCCATTAGGGTCCAAACCCCCAAGGATTTCACTTTCCACACAGGGCAGTGTTGCACTCCAGTTCTCACCACCGCAGCAGGCTGCAGAGAATAAAAATATGAGCTCGAAGAGAGATGAGATGGATTCACCAAGAATAGCTCCGGGCGGGGGCTGGCGCACGCTGTGGCCCAGATAAAATCTCCATCCCAGGAAGCCCCTGCAGCCCCTACGGATGGATGGGCAGAGCAGGGCAGGAGCTCCTCATGCCTGGACCAAAACCTCAGTCCCGGCCACGGGCAGGTCCTGGACAAGATGCTTTCTTGCCCCAAGCAAATACAATGGTATTTAGGCAGCCAGCTCAAGAGCGGAGCCCGGCAACCCGCGGATGGGTCCCTTTGGGACCGCTCTGAAATGTTCCCCCGCACCACAGGGTACAGCCACCTCGGCTGGGATGCTGAGAGCAAGAGAGAGAAGGTCTTTGCTCTAACCTGCCCTCCAGCAGTACCCTCCAGCTGCTCAGAACCACCCCGGGAGGCAGCGTGCGTGCCCACAGACCATCGCCTCCCTCGCACTCACCACGGTGGCCAGGCTGGGGATGTGCTTGACCGAATTCTCCACCTCCTCCTCTGTCACCTCGACGAGGGTGCAGTTCTCATCCTCTGTGGGCAGCAGCTCCACGCCGTTCTTGGTGACCCAAGGGTGCAACTTCAATTAATAACACAGCCTGTCAGGGACGATTTCCTCTTTTTCATAACTCAAACCAACACGAGCCTGGCCAACGCATCTCCTCGCCCAAGCTACGGCCCCTACGTGCTCCTGAGAGTCGTGGCACCTCACTGGTGAGCCAGCTCGCCCCAGCACCACTGGGAACAGCTCGGTCCAGAATGGAAAAATACCAGTGCTGGCCCCATCTACACAACCTTGGTGACCTACAGCGCTGGGCATCTCTGTGACCTATTCTCACTGTCATCTTACGGACGAGACAGCACCAAGAGGCAGGAACCATTTATTCCAGTATGAGCAGTAGTGATGCTGAGACCCACCGAGTCCTAGTCTTAGACCTGAATTAATCCACGACAGAAGGCAGAAACCCCTCTTTCTCCTCACCAACACACCTGGGGTCTTGGGCGACTGCAGGAGGAGCACAGAACGGTTCAGCAATTCCCCCGCAATTCCTTCTCCCTACCTTAGTCTCCTTTTTCTCAGCTTCTCGCCCCTTCCAGGCTCCCGCAGGGGCGGAGGACCAGAAATCTCCTGCGAAAGGCTGTTGCACAGTACTTTCCTGGTAGCAGAGGAAATACTGTACTCAGGGGATTTCCTTTTGCCTGTGACTTCTGTAGGCACCAAAGGTCCCAAAACTGAGCAGGTCCCGGAGCAGGGGAAGGAGCTGGGACTTACCTGCCCAGGGGCCCTGGGCACAGGGGGAGGACCTAGCCTGGCGCGAGCAAACTGACTCCCAAAAAAAAGCCAATCAAAGAGAATTGAAGAGAAGTGAAGCCACGGCCAACACTGGGATGGGGTGGGTCAGTACCTTGATTTCTGGGACCGAAATCCTAGATTCGGGATTTTTATCCAGCATCCGTGTAATCAAATCCTTCAAGAAGTCCGTAACTTCTGGCCTGGGGAAAGGAGAGAGAAAGAATAGGATGAGATGATGAGCTGAGCTGAGCTGAGCTGATGAGGGAGGGGGTGGATGGTGCTTCCCTTCTTCACCCCAGTGCCAGCTACTGTGGGTCTTCCCAGGAAAACTGGGGCTGGACTCCAGCCCTGGTAGGGATGCAGCTCTGGGTCCTCGTGCCCCCAGGTGCCACACATTCCTCCTCCTTAACCCCCACCCCGAGGAAGCAAAATATCCCCTTTTTGGGCAATCTGGAGTGTGATCCTGCACGTGCAGGGCTGGGAGAGCCCAACACCAACTCCACCCAGGCTAAAAGCCAACGGGCAGCATCTGCATGGCTTCTTCCAGCCCCTCAAATGCCTCTGGAGCTTCAAATGCTCTTTCTTCAGCAACTGCAAAGCAAGTGCTGTGGCCTTCACGTTTGATGCAAAGGGAGTTTTCCAGGGCCAACAGGAGAGCCTTTGCCAAAGGGCAAGCCCCACGTGGGCAGCGCCTGAGGCACGGCTCAAATGGGCTCTAAACCAGAGGCTGAGGGGTTGAGGGTTTTTCTGTGAGCGCTTACTGGTCCGGGAACTCCAACGTTTGGGTCTTGATTTTGTTATGTAAACTCAGGATCCTTTCATCCATAAAAGGGCACTGCGGCGAGGAAAAAGAGCAATGAGAAAAACAGCAGCCTCTGTTAAGAAGAGGCAGTGGGGCGGCCAGTGGAGCTTCGGGATCTTGTAGGATTTGAAGGAGAACAAGGAGACAGTTATGTGGAAATACCAGAAGATAACATTTGACTAAAAATGACCAAATTACCACAACAGCTCCTTTGCTAAAACAAATCTGGCCAGGCACAGAGTTTTTTTCCCTGTGGGAAAAAAGGGAAGCATGGCCCTTTTTAGTTGCATCCATCCTACAGACAGGCAGAAGGTTCTCATTTCCACCCACACATCCCCATCTCCCCTCGGCAATACCCAACTGCTCGAAGAGGCTGTAGGGTGCAAATCCCACCCCATACCTGGCATGTGGGAGGCACACGGCAAACACCCCCGGACCGCCAACGGCGCTGGAAAACCCAGCTCATTACCTGCCCAAACACGAAGCAGTACAGAGTGATCCCCATGGCCCAGACGTCCAAAGCCTGCCGAGTAGAAAGCATAGGTAGATCCGCAACAGACAGTGGTTGGGGGAAGATTAACCCCAAACCCCTCAAACTGCGATTAAATACCTTTCCAGAGAAGATCTTCCTGGTTTCTGAGAGCGTCTCCGGGGCCATGAAGGCAGGGGTGCCCACCGTGTTGGTTAAGAGGGCATCAGCTCCCTTGAACTCGTTGCTTACTCCGAAGTCGGCGATCTTGATGTGCCCGTCTTCCCCCACGAGGAGGTTGGAAGGTTTGATATCCCGGTGGATTATCTTTTGATAGTGCACTGCGGCCAAAGGAAACACGAGTGATGCGGCAGCAGAGCCAAGGCCCCTCATGGCCATAGACTTTCTGCTAACACCATGGCCAGCCCCACCTTCAAAACCCCCTGTGCAGCAGCAGAAGTCACCAGAAATGGCACCATACACCAGCAGAAAGCCCAGCCCCAGGTGTTTAGAAAAAAAAATCCCATACAAATAAGAAATCCCATCCTTTTCTGCACAGACACTCACAGTATTCGATACCCTTGATCAGATCCTGGAAGTAGAACCGAGCCTGGTCCTCGCTGAGAGGTTTCAGGGTTGGGATTTCCATCACGGGGCTGCAAAGGCAACAAAGAACGCAGCTGCTTCCCCATCCAGTTGTGATGAAACTGGTCCTGGAGGCTTTGCTGCTGGCCAGCGACAGCACAGAGCCCTGACCATGGGCACACACTGGGTGTACACGACTGTGACTGGCTTGGGGAGATGCTGCCCAAAGCTGTAGGAGACCCACCGTGAAGCTCCCCATTGCCTCTGCAGCCCAAGTGCCACCCGTCACCCCCAAACCAACCTCACGTTCATGCTTTAGCAGGTAAATCTGGAACTCGATACTCACCCTTGCTTCACCAGCTCAAACACTGAAAACACAAAAGAAAAAGTGGTTACTGATCACTCACAGGTTAGAGCTCCTGCCAGCTGTCTCAGCACAAAAGCAGTTATTTTCATGACAAAAAAAATTCTGAAAGTATCTTTTTTTGAAGGAGAGGCTATTTTGTGCAAGGCACGTGGCGTTTTGATGCTTCCAATTTCAGTTAAGGGGAGGCTGTCAGCTCCCTGTTGCTCTGGCCATTGTTGCTCCTCCAGCCCATCCAAGCCATAGCCACCCTGGAGGAGGAACCCAACCCCAGACGCAGCTGCCCTGGAACACAGGGTGAACTCTTTGCCCCACCAAACCCCGATCCTGCTGGCACCCCACGAGCATCGCAGGGCGACGGGCAGTTACCCATGTACAGGTGGTCCTCACTGGGGTCATCCAGGACCTGCCAAAAGAAGAAAGGAAATTAAACTAAAAAAAAAAACCCCAAAACAAACAAAACACAAACTCTTTGTGAATGAAACGCTGTGATGTCTTTTTATTTAGCAGCCATCTCCATTCTGCACCATCTGCACCATTAGCTGGGTCTGCTCCTCTCCCAGCTTCTACCCACGAGGGGTGTGGGAAAAAAGAGGGCAGAGATATAGGAAGTAAATATTTAAAACACGCAGGGAGCATCATCTGACTCATGAGCCAAAGAAGCTCCAGGCTGCACATCCTTAACTCTGGATGTTTTTGGTGTGGTTCACAGAGTCGGCAGGCGGAGGGCAGGGCAGCACAGACACCGGTTGCTCCACAAAACCTATCTGAGCACTTGTTTCCCCCAAGAAAGCATCGTTCTTCTGCATTTCCCTTTCTGGGCAGGGAAGAAAAACATCCCCTTTTGGGAGGTGGGAATAAAAAAAACAAAAAAAAAAGTCTTTTAGACCAAGGAAAGCACAGGGCTCCCATAGGCAGGACCTGCCACGGCCATCCCAGCCCACCTGGAGTTGCTCCCCTCCACCCAAGCCAACGCGTAGCAGCACCCAGTCTCTTCCACCCTGCAGCATCCGCGCTCCTTCATGCCCAGGGCAGGTTTTGGGGGGGAAGGGGGGCTGGCCAGCGCTCACCTCCACCAGCTTCACCACGTTGGGGTGGTCCAGCTTCTTCAGGATGGCGATCTCCTGGTAGACCTGCTCGATGGGCCCTTTGGGCTGCAGGCAGCCCTCCGAGGCAGCCTTGGCCCCGCGGGGCGGCGGGCGACCTGCGGGAAAGGCAGAGACGGCGTGTCCGGTTTGGAAGGAGCTCCTGGGTTCTCCAAAGCACAGCATCATAGAATGGTTTGGGTTGGGAAGGGACCTTTAAAGGTCATCTCATCCAACTCCCCTACAGGGAGCAGGGCCATCTGCTGCAATGAGGTCTCTTATCCAGCTTTCACCCCCCAGAACCCCGAGTCCTTCTCCTCAGGGCTCTCTCCACCCATCACTGCCCAGCGTGCGCTGATACTGGGGGCTGCCTCGACCCAGGGGCAGGACCCTGCACTTGGCCTTGCTGAATCTCATGAGGTTCACATATGCCCACTTGTCCAGCTTGTCCATGTCCCTCTGGATGATATCCCAGCACCCTGTCCCTCAGGAGTGTCAACCATCCCCTAAAGCTCTTGTGCCACTTACGAGGGAAGCCCGCTTGTCTCATCAGCTTCTTTTTGGAGAGAACCTTCATTGCCTACAAGAGGGGAAAACCCGTGACATTTGGGGCAAATCAAGGATAAAATGGGGCTGGCATGAAGCCAGGCAGGGAGTCAGCAGAGGGCACCCATCCCCATTTCACCCACCCCACTGCGGGCTCTGGGGCCAGGCACTACTCACATAGTAGGTGTTATCATCCTCATTGTAGGCCAGCTTCACCACCCCGTAGGAGCCCTAGAGAGAGGCACAGCCATGGGGGGACCGCCAAGGACGGCCCAAAAGAACCCCCTCAGCACCAAAGCAGGCTCCAGACTCCTCCACAAACCCAGCCCCACGGGGGTCACTGCACCGGCGGGCGATGCTGGTGGCAGTGGGGCACACGGGCTGGTGTCACATCCCTGGCAGAGCAAAGGTTCCCCACGTCCCCTTTGGTGGGAGGGAGAGGGAAGGCGGGACAGCGATAATAAATAAATTAAACAAATACAATTCGATTGGCACCACCCCGAAGAGACTGATGACCCAGCGAGGAGCTGGCTGAGCTGCCCTGGTGAGCAGCTCAACTTGTCACCTCACCCGCTGGAAAGCCAAAGTGAACCCAAAACCCCCCCAGCCCCCCCCCAACCCCCCCCCAAAACCCAGCCAGTATTCACCTTCCCGATCTCATCCTTCAGCTTATACTGGTTGAGCTGCACGCAGTCCTGCGGGGAGAGAGGGAGGGTCTGACACCGAGCCGCCCGCGCTCGCTCTCCCCCTCTGAAACCTCCAGCAAAACTTTCTCTGCGAACTCCCACCCTCCTCTGCTCTGCCCCTGGGTCCCCCTTGGGGCTGGAGAACGTTGGTTGAGGAGCTGGAAACCCACGCTCACCCGGCCACGCACCAATAGCGGGCTGATTGCGAGGGCTAACGACCCGGTGGGCAACGCTGGGACGGGAGCAAGGGCTGTGGTGGGGACCAGAGCTGGGGGGGTTCCATGCCAGAGACCCAGCGCCGGGGAGTTCTGATTCGTATGGGCAAAGCAGCCGCTGGCTGCCCGCTTTCTGTCGGTGCGGGCAGGGGGGGGCAGGCGGAGGCAGGCGGGGGCAGGCGAAGCTGCTTCTCATCAGATGCCAGCAGGTCAAGCTCTTCGGAGGGGGAGGTTTAAAGGGGAGGGAGAGAAAATGCCAGCGTGGGGACAGCTCCCCCCGGAACGCAGCCCTGAGAGCTGGCGACTACGAAAGGCACGAAAGGTGGCGAGCTGCTGGGTCCCACCTCCCCGAGGGCCGGGATGCGCTGGGATGGACTGGGATGGACTGGGATGGACTGGGATGGACTGGGAT
>JANVCC010000060.1:3185342-3211423 GCA_025345505.1 Todiramphus chloris collaris | reverse complement strand
CTGGGATGGACTGGGATGGACTGGGATGGACTGGGATGGACTGGGATGGACTGGGATACCCCGCCGCCTCCTGCCCAGCGTCTGCGGACAAGCTCCGGGGGTTCATCCCCACAAAAGCCAAGCGAGAAGCGATGCCGCGGGCAGGGGGAGACCCGGCAGGAGCGCCAACCCCGCATCACCTGGAGCCCCGTGATGGACACGCGGTTCGACTCCACCGTGGGCCGCCGCGGCAGGCGCGGGGAGGAGTGGGGGGACGTCACCGGGGAGTAGGGGAGGGACGGGTAGATGAAGCGTTCCTTGGCACCGTCGCCGTGCCCGGGCGAGCGGGCGGGCTGCGGCCGCTCCTGCAGGGAGAGCTTTCGGCCGGAGAGCTGCAGCTTCGCCCTCGGCTCCCGGCCCTTCCCAAAACCTTCGTCGTCGCCGCCGGGCGCGTTCATCTCCTCCTCCTCCTCGCTGGCGCTCCCCGTCGCGTCGTACTCGGTGACCACGATGAGCGAGGCCATGCTGGGGCAGGGGGGGCTCAGCGGCGGAGGGTCCAGCAGCTCTGCGGGCGGGCGGCAGCCGCAGCCTCCCTCGGGGTCGGGGGGCGGCGGGGCGGGCGAGCTGCTGGGGACGCAGGATGGCATGGCGCGACCCACGGCTTCATCCCGGCCACGCTGCTGCGGGGAGGGCAGCCTGCGGACACAGGGCAGCTCAGGCTGCGGGACGGCCTCCTCTGCAGAGTAATTTCTTCATCCCATAGGGGATGGTGAAAAAGCAAGGGCAGCGGCACAGGGTGGCAGCGGGATGTGCACCCACCCCATCACGGGGCAGACCCCAGGCATGGGCTGGCCTCAGCCCCGTTCCTCCCGCTCCCTTTATTGAAACACCTCCATCATATTATCCATACATCCATAACAATTCCATCATCACCACTATGGAAATAACCCAAAAAGGGTATTTTACAGGGGTGGGATCCAGCCTTCTGCTATACTGGGCTAAACATCACTTGGTTCCCTGCTCTACTGCTTGGCCCCACAGTCAGAGTGGGCACATCTCTGCCAAACAACCCCCACATGAAGCAGTGCAGGGGCACAGGGACCCGCTTACCAAGCGCAGGGTGCAGGATCAGCCCCGCTGGCTCACTGCCTCCTCCCACAGCCCACCATTGCCAGCGATTTCTTTTCCTTGCCCCGGGTTTCCTATGGCCCTCTGTGCAAAAATCAGGCTCCCGAACCTTGGGATAAATGAGAAAACAATTCTGTTAGCAACAAAGATTTTTTTTTTTAAATAAAAGAATTAAATAATAATTAAAAAAGGAGGAGAAGACAGTGTAATTGCCACACGCCGGGCACCTTGCAACAGCCGGGGCAGCTGATGGCTTCTTGGTTGGTTGTAAACTCTCGCCCTTCCCTGCCACGATGCTGGTGCTGTTTCTAATTCCTAGGTTAGCAAGCTGCTGCAGAAGCAAGTGAAAAAAAAAAAAAAAACCCAACAAGCTATCCCAAAACAAACAGCCCAGGAGCAGGAGCAAGGTTTGAGGCATTTTTCTGCCAGGTTCCCACTCCTCGGCCGGGCGGGCGGTTAAAATGAGCCCCGTGCATCTCCACTGAAGTTTCCGCGATGCACCCGCAGCACAACTGCTCTGCATCAGCCCAGCAGAAATTACAGGTCAAGTACAGAAATCAAACCATCTCCCTCTTCCTCGAGGTTTCACGATGGCCTAATTGCTGTTTCCAACACCAAGCTATAAACTGGAGGGGTTTTTTTTTTTTTTTGCCCAAGTGGGATCGACCTGGAGTTAAAGCTGACCCAGCACTGCTTGCTGCTCCGAGGCACAGAGCAACGCTGGGGATGTGGAGGCTATAAATAAGCCGACGAACAGCAACGAGGACAAACTATTTCAGAAACGCCGTGTTTCATGGAGCTGAACCTGCTCCCAGCTGGGGCTTTACTGGGCAGGAGATCCGGGAGGCGCAGCCAAGCCAAGGGGGGCTCTGCGTCTTGGGCACCGTGGCTGCAAAACCCCCCCTCCCAGTGCTGCTGGTGCCCACGGCAGCATCTTTTAACATGCTCCCAAAATGGATTAAAATAAAAAGGCAGCACCCCCTCTACCCATCCCGAACCTGGCAGGGTGCATCTCCAGACCAGTTGCCATTTGCCTGGCTTGCTTTGGGCACCCTGCCAGTGGGTACACATAAATAGCCATCCCCCGAAGCCGGAGCCGATCCCGAATGCCGTGTTTCCTACCCTCACGGACCAAAAAAGGCAGCTCAACAGGGTGGCCCCAGGATGAAGCCAAGCAGGGAGCGCTGCTGGCTGCAGCACCAGTTGCCAGTGGTGGCACGGCACAGCTGGGCATCCCCTCCTACCCCCAGAGCAGAGGAATTTCCAAGGGTTCACCCTAAACTTTGCCAGAGTAAAATTGAGTTATGAAGTCTCTGTCACACTTAAAGAGTCGAACGTGCCCTGGCCAGCGGGAGTTAATTGGCTTGACTGGGATAAACATATCAAGGCTGATTAATTCAAGCAGACTTCCCCAGGCTCTGTAAACTAAGGCTAAAAGTCATCCAAGCACCACCACATCAGCTAGGGGGGAAAATCCAGAGGTTTGGGGTTTTTCTTCCCTTTTGCCTGTGTTCAAAGGGACCGAGCGTGAGGTTTTACAGAAATTGCCCTTTGGGGTGGTACCTTCCTCAAGAGAAACCCAAAACTGGGATCCCACGTGGGACAATTGCAAATGATAACGCAGCCCGTTCTTCTTAATGAGCACACGGGGAGGCTGAGGAAGAGGAGGAGGAGGAGGAGGAGGAGGAGGAGGAGGAGAACGGCCGTATTCCCAGCCAGAGGGAAAACTAAAAGAACTGCAATGGAGGGAATAAACCCAAAGAGAGGAACTGCAGCCCAGGGGCTCTGGCTTCACCAACCCAGGTCCTTGCCCAGGGAAAAGCTGCACGTTCTGGTATGAACTCCAGCAGATCCTTATGTAAAAGCGAGCAGCACATGCCCACAAAATCCTCAGGAAATATAACAGCCTGGTGTATAGGAACGATTTATCGGCACAGCTTTTGGCTGCCATCCATCTATAACCCATAGCGGCTGCGGAAGGATTACCGAAGCAATCAGTCTTGCATCTAATTCAGCAAGGAGAGGGATATTAAAATGAAAAGAGGTCTGTGAAGCCCTGGCAGCAGCTCTGCCTCTCACTCAGTGTCCACGTGGCTTTAGCGGAAACGAATGGGAGCAAAATCAGCCCCTGCAAGGGTGGTTTATATATATATATTTCTTACAACCCCCTCCTGCCGCCCCAGCAACGCTGCAAGGGTCTGGTCCCTGCCTGGTCCCTGCTGGGATGGGGCCACCACCTCCGGATGGGAACACAGCGACTGATTTTGAGGGGTGCAGAGGATGACACCTTGCAACCAGCACTACCTGCCCAGATTTCAATCAGAAAGCAGGGATGCATCAGCTCGTCCTTCCCTCCCTGGAGCTGCTTCTCTGCTCAGGGTGGGTGATGGGTCGGTGCCCGCACGTACTCGCCTTGCCCCCCCAAACACCCTTCCCTCCAGTGAGGCCAGACACGGTGTCAGGGTCAGACTCGCCCAGGGGAGCAAGGCTTGGTGGCAGCTCTGGCAGTGACACCCTCGTCCACCCCTCCTGGGGGGTGTGTGCCAGCTCACACACCGCAAAAAAAGAGCTGTTCATAACAAAATTGAACACAAGCTACCTAAACCAAGGTGGATTTTACTCACAGGAGATCCTCACCCTGCTACCACCCAAGGTCTGCAGTTAAAAGTTAACTGGGGCCAGGCACGGGGCAGTTATTGGCTCTTGCTGGGCAGAGGCCAGTGGCTATTTTGCTTTCCCCAGTCACTGTCAGCGGTGGAAGTGTCAGTGCCAAGAGCAGTGTCATCTGCAGCAACAGGGGCATCGATCACAGTTTCCTTTCCTACGGGCGAGCGCAGATCTTGCCAGAAATATATTAGTCACTGTAGTATACAAAGACCATATGCATCCCTGCCTGACTTTTAATGGAAAAAAATCCCTCAGCAGCTTCCCTAGAAGTCAGAGGACACCCAAAATAACAAGATACTGGAAAGGAAACAGGCACCCAGCCCCCATCTATGCCAGGTCCCTGTGCCCAAGCAGCAAAGCTTTTTGTTGCCCTCAGGGTGACTGGAAAAGCCCCCAGTGCTGCCTGTCCCATCCAACACAGCGTGGAAAGACCTGGGGAAAAAGCGTGAAGCCAGGCTGGTGGCATTGTAACTGCACAAAAACCAGAGGCAGGTTTCAATAAGACTCAAAACCCATCTTTACCTAGATTTTTTAATAATCTTGGCAATACTGCCTAATAATGCTTAAGCAATTTAAATGAGCATCCCAAAACAAGAGTGTAAACTCGGGACATGGTGTTCGGCATGGGCTGGGCACCACCATTGCCTTGTCCACTGCTGCCAAGCAGCTGCTGATTCTCCTGCTAACAACAGCTCCAGCCTGTGATGCCCACGAGAGAGGAGACGAGAGTGGCTCTGCACTTTGTGAACACCACTTAAAAGACATTAGGGCTGAGTTAAAAGCAAAGCCTTCTGCAAATTACCTCACCAATCTGATAACAGCTTCCTTCCCCAGAAAAGCACCCCTCACAGTGGTCTCAGGGATGGGCTCTTGGGTTTGGTGGCTGTTTTTCCCAAAACAAAGTGCTGATGGAGAGGGGCCAGGAGAAGGACAGGGCTTCTTCTTCCAGGAGAGGGGCTGCCTCTCCAGTTGAGGGCCATGAAAGCAGATCCAGCACCCACACCCACCACACATCCCCTCCCTGGCCCTGAGGACAACCTGGTTCTGTCCCCAGGCATGGTTTTTTCTCTGGTCGTATTGCACAGCCAGGCAGTCAGCCCACAGCTCCATCACACCAGCTTCCTGGTGGTCATCCTGCAAATGCTTGTGGTCTTTACTGTCACCTTCATGCTCCCGATGCTCCGTGCCGTGCATGTGGCCGCAGGTCTGCTTCCCACCTCCTTAATCACACCAACCTGTGGCTTCTCCTAAGGAGACCTGTCCCCCACCCACAGCCACTCCACCAACTCCGTTCTTTCCACCTTCTCCCGGCTTCTCGCCCCTTGCCCTTAAAAATCCTTTCTTCTTCCCAACCCCACGGCCTAACTCTCCACGGTCCCGCTGCTCCGAGCCCTCACCTCCCCGGGCAGGAGGCGCCTGATGTCCCGGGGGCTGCGACCACCCCGGCCCATCCCCGAGCCCGGGATGCCGCCCGCCCCTCGGGTACCACCGCCGGCCGAGGGAGAGCGGCAGGCGGATACCGCCCGGGCCCGGGCGGCCACGGCGCAGCTCCCCGGAGCGGGATGGGGAAACGGCAGCACCGATCCCCCCCCCCCCCCCGCCATCGCCAAAATACCTGCCCCGCGGGAAAACCCCCCCTTTGAAGGAGATGCCGTTTTGCGCTCGGAGGGCATCCCCGCTCCGGCCCCGGCCGCCCCCACGCCGGTCCCTCCGGGCGCGGCTTTGTCTCCGCAACCGCGGGCGCATCCCCCGGCCGGGCCCGCCCGGCCTCCCCCGCCCGCCCCCGCAGCCACCGACCTGGCGGGACGGGACGCGCCGCTCCGCCGAGGGAAGGGAGCGGCCACCGGAGCTCCCGCAGCCCCCGCAGCCCCGAGCCGCCCGCGGGGCCGGACCCCGGCCGCCCGGCGCCGCCTTCGCTTTCGGTTCCGCTCCGGCGGCGGCGGCGGGGAGGGAGGGAAGGGAGGGGAGGGGAGGGAAGGAGGGAGGGATGGATGGAAGGAGGGAGGGAGGGAGGCCCCGCTCCGCCCCGGGGAAGAGGAGGTTTTCCCCCGGGCAGCAGCATCCTGCCCGCCTACACCCTGTAAGCTGTTCTTTGGGGTGGGTTGGTTTTTTTTTGTTTTGGTTTGGGTTTTCGTTGTTTTTTTTAGTATTTTCTTTCCTCCCTCCAGCCCCGCCTCAGCTCGCAGCGCAGCCGCGGGATGCAGCCGCGCTGCCCCGGCCGGTCCCGCTGCGGGTACCCCCGTCCCCGGCCGGACATCAACCGCAGCATCCTCCCGTCCCGGGGCTCGGCCGGGGCTTCCTCCCCTCTGCCTTTGTGCAAACACAGAATTGCCATCGTCACCAACTGGCGTTACCTGCATCAGCTCCCCTGGACCTTTGCTAAGCGGTTGCTAAACGCGTCTGGAATCATCACCTAAAGGGGTTTTCAGGGGTTTGGCAATGCCACAGCGGCCAGCGGCAGAACATCGCCAGACCATCGCCAGACCATCGCCACGGCCGAGCACGGCTCCTGCTCAGGCTGCAGCTCTGCAGAGCCGCGATAGAGGCAACGCTGCCGCCCGGGCATGGCCTCCAACTCCCTGGGCTGGCACCAGCCCTTTGTAAACATCTCCCGTGCTGTGTCCGTGCTAATTTTCCTTACCGAGCACGTTCCCGTCCAGCGCCATTCCTGTGCTGAGCTCACCTGCAGTTTTCTGATCCACTCTTCTTTTCACAAAGCAACAGCTTCAACCTTGAGCGGATGCAAATGCCGCGGCCGGTGCAAACCCTCTTCCTCATTTTGCTTTCAGACCCATCTGTAGGCACCGTTTCAACACTGTAGAGGTCCCCAGAGTGGAGCCAGGCTTCCCAGTGAGCTTTATGGATAAACGCTAATGTTTTAACCAGGGTCTCGAGAGCCACTCTGGAAATGGGGTTTGTGCACTTACTGGAAACCAGCTCCAAACATTATATGGCTTGAACCCCTTGGCACGGACTAAAACACAGCTGAGAGGGGACCAGCCACCAAAAGCAGCATTCCCACAAAGCTGGGTTACCCTCTGCTGCTGGAAACCCAGCCACTGTTTTAAAATCAAGGCACTGATTATCTGCCAACACTAATGAACAGGATGCGTAAACCAGCACTGGACTACCCTCGTTCCAACCACATCTTAGAGCTTCTCTCTTCCTGCCTTCCCTGGCAGGGCTCCAGCAGAGACGGGTTTAGGTCTGGTCTTGCTTTCTCATTGCTACCAAGGCCCCAGGTTTATTTAGCACTCCCTAGCCAGGTGTCTCCGAGTGTTTACATTAATGATGGTCAGCTTTTCTACAGTCACAAGGTGAGAGGACTGCGACATCCACCCCCGAGGTGCACCCACAAAAGGTTTACACTCACAAAGCGCAGCCCCCACCTGCCCCGAAAGCCCCCACTACATCTGAAATTTCCTTCCAAAACAGGGGATGGAATTGCTAGGAGGTGTCAGGTATCGAGGGAGTTGTGATCTTCGTTTATTCACCCCTGAAACCAGAGCAGGCAAATCCTAGGCAGTGGGAGAACACGTACCAGAAAGACATTCCGGCTGAGCTGGGGGCTTTGTTCAGCACCCTCTCCTTTCCCCAGCCACTCTGCACAAGGACACACGGAACAACAGTGCTGGGACTTTGCACCATTAGACCTCCAACTGAATCCTGGGGTTTTTTTTTCCCCTTCTGCCAGCACCATCTGTTTCTACAGAGTAAACAGCGACTGGAGACAGGTTAAATGCAAGGACACGTTTTAAATGAGACTTCCCATTCCCTGCCACTGAAAATGAGCACAAAAGAGCTTCACCCACATTTTCCACTCTTTTTTTGTAGCCCACTGTTCACAAAGCCAGCATTGATCCCAAAAATGTCACTAAGAACAGATATTATTTCATGATGACTGCGCTACTCCCCTCAGCTTGTTTAAAGTGCAGTCAAGAGAATCTTTTCTTCTCCCCTCCCCCCCATTCAATTCTTAATTTCAGAATAAAAGTGAAGTGTTTTCCCTTAAGTCATTACAAAGCAAATGCAAGTGTGCTCAGTAGAAGACTGATTTATTGGCAGTTCTTTTGAAACGTGGATGACTGAATACAATAAAAAGACATTTGTAAAAAAAACCAAACCAACAAACAAACAAAACCAACCCAAAGCCTAGGAAAACAAACAAATCTCATCTTTAAATGTGTCACTTGAAGGAGTTGATTAAGGGGACACCATGTGCCGGCAGATCCTGGTGCAGCTGCCGGAACAACATGGCACATTTGTTCCTTTCCTGGGTCTTGCCCAGGGTGTGGAAAAGCCGTGCTTGGAAGTAGAGAACGTCTCTGAGCTGCTCTTTGCAGTCCACTTTGGCAAAGTAACTCTGGGCTTCATTGAGATTCAGGATAGCAGATTCCAAAGCTGTGGAAAAAAGGGGGACAGGCATAGAATCATAGAATGGTAGGGGTTGGAAGGGACCTCTGGAGATGATCAAGTCCAACCCCCCTGCCCCAGCAGGGCAGCCCACACAGGAACAGAGCCAGGGGGGTTGGAAAGTCTCTAGAGAAGGAGACTCCACAGCCTCTCTGGGCAGCCTGGGCCAGGCTCTGTCACTCTCACAGGGAAGAAGTTTATCCTCATGTTGAGGTGGAACTTATTTAAGATAATATCAAAATAACAACTCCAAGCAGCTGCATTCTAAGGAGACCAATTGTAAATTCCTCAGCTTTTCAAAACAATTTGTGTCTTAGCAACGCGGTCTTTCAGCTCGTTTCTCTTACCCAGCCTTTGCTGCAAAGCACGGGTGTGAGTGTATGCAGATAAACAGGACTCCATCACAAACACTGCCTCTGCCATTAGTTATTCAACTAATTCCTGATCATTTTTTGCTATCCCATAATGAGGTAACACACTCTGCTGTATCATTTAAACTCTTTTAAAAGCGATGGTGTCGCAGGACTCCAATGTTTACACTAGTCTGTACTTCTTGACTTCTGAGCACAGTTTCAGTGAGGAGGAGAATTACTCTCCACAGTACCTTCAATCTTCTTCTCTGGAGTGTAGGAAGCTGCAGAAGCCACCTGACATTTGGCCACCAAGAACATGGCACAGCCTTTGTCCAGCACAGCTCCGTGGGCCAAGACAGGTTCTATCGCCATGTGCAGAATATTCAGGGCTTGTTCAGGAATGCCAAGGATCAGCTGAAAGAGAAATACTTGCTGGTCTAATACTGGAATCCACTGGGGAGAGCAGGTTCTTCAGAGAAGACCAACATAAGCCACATCTCTTTCTAATAATGCAGTGTATTACAGGTAAGGTTGTAAACACTTTTTCCACATAATCTTCTTTTCAATCTAAACTTATTAGCAGACCTGAGCTGCTCTCTGCAACAATTAGGCACTGCTTCTCCCCTGCAGTCAGTGCCACCAGCCACAGAACAGCTCAGAATAAACTACATAACTGAACTCCAGCACAGGCATCATTTTTAATTCAAGCACACGCCAAATTGTGCTACTAGAAAACCAAAATGCCAGCATAAAAAATAACTACTCAAGGAATTAAGGCACAGCCAATTTACACTTGCCTTTAGTATATGCAATAACTACAGATCTTAGTGATACACGTGAAACTCAGCTTTTAACTTCCTCAAAGGATTTGACACTTTGGCTACACTTCTTCAGAATCAATTATTTAATTCCAACAAGGTCGTGTTCTTAAATCTCACGGGAGTAAAACCAGTATCCAGATCTCCAGAATAAACGTTGCCCTACAGCCCTGTGAAAACAGCCATCAGAGGTACCTGGGAGAAAGCCAAGTTGAGCACAGTTTCAGAAGCCAAGTACTGCAAACTGTATTCTCGAGAGAGGGCAAGAGCCTGCAGCAGGACAGGCAAGGCTATGGTGTGGCACGAAGATCTCCAGTAGAGCTCTGCTATGGACAGCAGTACGCTGACCAAAGACAGGGAGAAAAGAATTACAAACGTTTCCTTTTGATGCAAAACATCCACTCGTTTCCCAAACAATCATTCCATCCACACTGGTATTGATTATATTATGAATTACATTACTGCATATCCAGTAAATGTCAATTAACCCCTTAAGAGGGGATGCCACTGACATACAGAGTATTCAAAAGCCCTGTAACTACTCTGCAGGTCAGCACAAAGCTACAGCTACACACACACACATTTCTATTTCCTATTTATTTTGGATGCAGCATTCCCTTCTTCCTCAAGTGCTCAAGCAGCTTTAAAATAAGTTTGTTACCTTTTAGTTTATGTATTAAAGATGAGCAGGTTTCTATTCCACAATATTTTGAGGATTCCTCCAAATTAATAATCAAATTTATTTTGTAATCTCCAAATCACAGTGGGTAATCTGAAGCCTAGTGAGGTCTGAACATGGATAAACTGAAATGGCTGATTCTAATCACTGCCATGTGCTTTTAAGAGTCTGAAAATGAAACAATCTTACCTAATCACCATCTCGGTGTTCTTGATTTTCTGGCAGTGGATCAACAGTTTCTGCAAAAGTTTGTGTGCCTCTGACATCTGATTTTGGGCTTTCAACACAATGGCTTTTCTGCCGCGGTAGAAAGCAAACATCACTGATTGCATTTTTGTAGTTTAGATAGAATTCTGCTACTCAAAACACAGTAAAATAGGACCCGACAAAGAGGACACACGCCACGTACAGCGGCGTCCCCGACTCCAACTGGACAACTCACGGGCAGAAAGGATCGAGTTCATAAACCAGCTTTAGATAGAAAACAAAAAGCCAAACTGAAAGGCCGACCAGGCAGCAGAAGTGGGAGGACGTGCAAGCTGGAAAGCACAAGTCTTTATTTGTGAGAAAAACAGGCATGAGGTAAAGCAGCTAAAATTGGCTTGAGCTAATAAGGATATGAGGCAAGCGGGAAAGAGCGAGAACAGGGAAATAAGAAACAAATACACAGCAGTAGGGATGTGTGCAAATGACAAATGCCCTGAACCCAGACACTGAGCAGAATGTTTGAAGCCCAGAGAAATCACAAACGGTCCAGTTCCAGAAGGACAAGCATCAGGTCCCCCAGCCTGGGTCTTCTGGCTCGGTGGCACTGGTTGTGATTTTAGGTGTTTTGAAGATCAGCAAGAAGTTGCTTTTGACAGCGAGTTGTTTTCCACACTCACCAAATAGCAAGTTTTAACTCTACCTATTTTTAACATGTCACTGTCATTTAGAAACAAGAACCCACTGAAAATGAGAGAGAAAAATCACATTGTTCCATTTTGTAAGGCACAGATGAAGACACTTAAGCTCAGCCCAGGCCTGAGAGCCTTCACTACGTGACAGAAACTTCTGCTTCATGCTGAGCTTTGAGTACAGTTCCCATGGTAGCTTTTGAAGAAATAGTTTGTGCTCTCACAACCAATCTACAGCTCTAGAATAACTCCAACTTCAGCAGTGCTATTCCAGCTCTTAGTATGTCCAGAGAAACAACTAGAAATTATTACTGCAGGACATACTCTAATGGAATAAGCACGAGAGGTCTCACAACGTGACCAGAATTAGTGCTGGAAAGGGAAGAACATGTAAGCACACTTGACTGCCAGCAATCCTTCTGTTAAATTTCTCATTACCTTCGTGGGCCACACATGCAGAGTCATGGTTCCTTACCTGTATACTCCTTCAGTGCTGTTCAGTGCTGTAATTCCTGCGACGAGAGAATCTGCTGTATGATATCTGCCATCGTTCATGGCTCTCTCAAACTGTATTTTCTGATCAAACAGCATCCAGAGCTAAACAAGGAACACCCAGCAACAAGTTTTAGAAGTTGTGCCTGCTCATCTTCTAAGTTAGAGTTTACTTTTTATTTTCCCCTGTGGATGTTTATGTCTAGACACAATTAACTCCACTGTCCAGTTACTGGATTTACTAAATTACTGTCCTCAAAAGAAATGCTCAGGTCTGGATTAATGTTACAATACTAAAGTTCATCTGTTTGACAGCATTTTAAGTAAAAAAGCTCTTTTAAATCATTATTAATGCTTTCAAAGAGTAGTCTTGCTCTGTAGCAAAAAGGACAGAACTATATTTAATGGAATCTTGAACACTTCAGTGTAAATACTGCCTTACAGAACCATGTGTTACAGGGTTTCCCTGAGTCACACAAACCCCAGCCTATTCGCCCTGTTATTTCTGGATTGAAATGTATCAAAATAAGTTATCACTAATTAAACAGAACTTTGAAGCTCCAGATCAATACAGAGCACTTAATTCCTGTACGTGCTCATGAAGGAGATGCGCTTTCCTCTGTCACTGACATTCCTGTTTAAACAGCTTTTTCTTAAGAGGCTGTGGTGAGGTAAAGGTCTCACCAGTCTTAAGACAACAGAGGAATCTTTTTCATGCTTTGGTGGAGAAGTTTATGCCACGCAGTTTCCTGTGAGGTCTTGGGCCAAATCAGATTAGCAAACATATAGCCCGAGGCGTATGGAGGAAAGAACTCAGATGTAATGGAATTCAGATCCTATTGCACAACAGTTACATAATTTACAGGCTAAATGATAAATATTCTACCTGTGCATGCTGACTGCTGGGGGGGAATCTTTCCTTCAGGTGTTTCAGTATTTCAGAAGCAGCTGCAAAGTAGCCCTGTAACAGAGAAGCAGCACGCCGATTAATGTACACTGGGCAAGCATCACCCCCCTGGATTCCAACACAACTTGCAGGGAGAGAACTTGCCAAGCACAAAACTCCACATTTTCTTCGCCCCCGAAGCAGACAATAAAGGCAGAACGAAACACGAGTCAAGTCTGGCCTTCTCTGTCAGTAACACCCACCAATCCTCTCACATTTGGTGCAACTAGCCCTAAAACTCACCTGCTCTGCATGCAGCTCAGCCAGGTGACACAACACCACGGCGAAGGACTCCGTGTTATTCTGCTGAACGCCCACGTTCACAGCCTCCAGACTGTTCATGCTCAGCAGCGTCTGGGCTTGTTGAAGTGCCATGGTGCTTGTGCAAGAGAAACATCTTTAAGCTTTCAAACGACAAGCAACAACCATTTTTCATCAATGGTTTTGTTATGACAATAGCCTACGTTTTCTGGTAAGCCAGGGAGGGGCCTGGGGGTGCTGAAAGCCCCTAAACCAACTGCCATTCAGGCACTCTGGACTACACGGGCACGTCGAGTGCTACACACTGAAAGCTGTGTACAGTCTGAGCACAGAGGTGCTGGAAATGTGGGCACGGGAACAATCTGTGCACAATTTGCCACTGCTAAATGGAAACCCAAACTCTTCTCCAGGATGAGTTTTAAAGGAACATAAGAGGAAGGAAGAACTGCACTCAGCCTGTACTGAATTGCAGTCTCATTGCTTTGTTTTAGAGCAGCAGGGAGACAGAGTCACTTGTCACACCTATATAACCAACTCTAAATGCATTATGTGCTAACAAGTACAGTGAGCTAACCCAAGAGTTCCAAAGAAACAAAGTACCTGCGGCCATAGAGTCTCCAAATGGCAGTCTTCTGTGCTATACTAATGTCAATAAGCTCTGACAAGCTGTGTTTCCAGTGCAGCAGATCAGAATCTTTTAAGGCATCCATTAGTTTGTTGGCAGCCTTTCCTGCGAAAGCTCTTTGCTGAACCAAGGACTGTATTCCCAGGGAAGCAAGGTACTGGGAAGAAGAAGGGAAAAATACCAACAGCACTGAGAGACCAGAGAGTATATGATGCTTTTACACTGATGCTTTGCAAATTACACTGGAGGAAGAATTCTAAACTACAAAGAAAAATAAAAGCCAAAGAAAACGAGGTGATGTTGTTAGCACAGACAAAGGAACAGTGCTCCAGGCATGTCTTTAAATACCCACCTATGCACACCCACACATATGTGAGTTCTGCTAGATGGGAAAGGTAATTTCCACTCCCCCACACAGAAGTCTTAAAGAGGATGACAAGACTTGTACCTGAAAGGGCTGTGAAAACACAGAGCCTTCCCTCCCCCTCCCTCTCCCCACGAAGCGACCCTGCCTGCTCTCATCTCTCACCAGCAGCGGTTTCGTGCCTGTTAGAACAATCTCTTCACCAAGAGATTGCAGATCTTGGGGAAGACCAACAGCCAACAGATTCAGGGCACAAAACTATCTAAGGGGAGGGCTTCACTGCAAGATTTCACCAGAGCCCTACAAGTAAACATGTGTTCAAAGCCCTGCCAGAGGCACCAGCACTGAGCTGTAGGCAAGGTAAGGGCATAAGGACCTCCCCTTGAGCACCAGCAGACTGTGCTACAGGCCCAAGGCTGAAATGATGCATGGGGCCAGGTCAGTAGCCACAGAGACTCTGTCTGCCTGAAAAACAAACAGGTTAGAAGGAAAACCAGTAAAAACAGACAAGTTAGAGGAGAACCAGTGAGCCTTGCAATAGCTCACTGGCATTAAAGCAACTGAACTCTGGTTTGTTAATACGAAGAGTAAAAATAATAGAAACAGCTAGATTTTGGAGTGTTAAAAGAGATTTGTGTAAATTCAGCTACATATTTTGAACAGACCAGCCACAAAACCCCAAAACCTATCATGCACACTCCCCATGCCACATGTTTGCCCTAGAATAAAGTTAAAGATAAAAGAAATGGACTTACTGGCAACCCAAAGTGTAAAGATTTGTTCACAGAGTGCTCCAGCAGAACACAGCTATCGAATATCTTCTGCTCCAAGATGTACAACCAGCTCTAGCAAGGCAGAAAGAGTGAAAAATCTCATTGTGAAGAGCTAATGGCTGCAGCACTTCTAACTTTCTCTTTTTGCACAGAATGAAGAAAAAAAAACCAAATTAAAAAAATCACTGGGAATACAAATCACTCTTCAGAATTAGTATGATTCTAAGGAAACTTCTTTGGAATGCTGCATAGCAAAATATATCTGAAGTGCAGCTCTGCTGAGACACTGGCCAGACAGCAGCCAACGCTGGAGGTTCAGAGTAATGCACAGAAATGCCAGTGCACAGGTAACTGTGGAAAGTGGTGTCTCAGGAGTTTGATACCATTGATGCCCGTTCTTTGTAACAGGAATATCAATTACAGGAAATATACAGAGGAATCTAAGGCAGTCCCTCCTCCTTTTTGCTTGCTCAAAAGAAGGCTGACTACTCTTTGAGAATCCAGCAGACACTAAGGAGGCAGCTTATGAAATACTTTGTCTCTTTAAAAGATACAAGACTAAACTTTGAGCTCAGTACCAAGATCTCTGTACTCTGGGATCACAACTCCAGCTTAAGAAAGTCATCTGGAGTTGCCACAAAAACCATCACAGCATCTTCCTACAGTTCATTGCTGTGTGACCCATCTGCCCGGAGCAACATCACCCCGCTGCTGGACAGTCCTAATTAGATGTCTGGTGTATTTGGGGAGGTACCACTGAAAGAGCAGCTCTGCAACAGCCTCCTGAGCAAAGGCTTGGCCAACAGAGACAATGGTGATTGAACCTCCCTTGTCACACAGTCGTCTTACCAGGCAGTGCTGCAAGCAAACGTGGTCGTTGGACTCCTGTGCGATTCGGATGGCTTCCTGAAGTGCAAGTTCAGCCTGTTGGCTATCAGCAGACAGAAAGAGAGTACATATTAGTATTCCCACAGTGCTTCAAATACAGCATTACAATACAGAGGACTACTGATCTAAATTATGCACGCTGCACTCAGAAGATAAGTCTGATTTAATAGACTGCTGTAAAAGCCTGTATTTTCCTCCTAGCACTTCAGCAGTATATTCTAGTCTTGAGGATAATAAGCAAGATGGCATCTGCAAGCCACGACAAAAATGCAACTGCAACCCCTAAGTGGGCTTTCAAACCCTGTACCTGCCACTGTGCCAAGTTACTGTTTGAACAGGGGCGACGTTAAGCGTCTGCCTGTGCAGGAAATGTTGTTGCTCTCTATTTTACAGACATCCTTTCCATCTCCAGTCCTTTCACATGATGCATCCAGGCAGCAGTCAATAAATGCACACCATGTATGGAGATGGGTAAACCAGCTTTACTGATAAAATAACACCCGCCGCTGTGGCATTTTAAAACTAAAAAAGCTCAGATGGCTTTTTTATTATTATTATTCTGCCTCCAGATCATCAGCTCCACGTTGATTTGAATGTTAACAGAAAACCAACCACATTTTCTTGGAAATACAGCTGAAAATAGGCATTTGGGTCCACTGACCTTTCAGAGGCCATGGAAATGTAGCAACTGAGAACTTAAATGGAGCAAGTGCAGAGGAGGCAATGAAGCTGGTGAAGAGCCTGGAGAATAAATCTTATGAAGAGTGATTGAAGGAGCTGGGACTGTTTAGTTTGAGGAAGAGGAGGCTGAAGGGAGACCTCATCACACTCTACAACTACCTGAAAGGACACTGTACAGAGGTTGGTGCTGGTCTCTTCTCACAGTAATTAGCGATTGAACAAGAGGGAATGGATTCAAGCTGCAACAGGGGAGGGTTAGACTGGACATTAGGGAAAAAAAATTCACAGCAAGAGTAGTCAGAGACTGGAACAGGCTGCCCAGGGAGGTGGCCGAGTCCCCATCCCTGGCTGTGTTTAAGGGTCGTTTAGGTGTGGTGTTGGGGGACGTGGTTTAGGGGTGAACTTTGTAGAGCAGGGTTAACACCTGGACTCGACGATCCCAAGGGTCTTTTCCAACCTGAGTGATTCTAAGAGTTTCAGTTGTGCCCAGCAATGTATTAACTTACTAGTGGCCAAAGCGACAGTGCAGCGCAGCGAGATTCAGGGCAGCGTATCTCAGACTCCGCCCGTAACCTTCGTCCCCATTGCTTTTGCTTTCTGCTCCGGTGAGAATTAACCGGTCGAAATAATGAAGGAGGCTGTGTGTTGAACTGAAGACATCTTGCACTCTGAGACTGTTCAAGTAGCTTAAATAATGCTAAAAAATTGAAGCAAAATCAGCTTTAACCATACAGAGTGGTTGAAACAAAGGTTTTGTTTGTAATTACTGTGTGTTTTCTTACAGAGAAGGCTGCCTAACAAGTGTAACAGTGAAACACTGTGGCCAAAGTGGGCAACCAGAGCACTGAAGAGGATTTCTGGAGTTGTGAAGTCCAGCCCCTGCTACAGACAGCCCCTTCAAGGACAGGTCTCCACATATGAGCAAGGAAATCCTGTCAAGCTCAGCCCAGGGCTGCTGGGAGGAAGAGAAATAAAATAAGGCAGGAAAGAGTACTCATGAAACTTGCTCAAGAATAAGCTCTCGAGGAACAAGGCAAACGCTCGCAGCACAGGTCTGGAACCAGCTCTCAGCATGAGGTGTCTGCTGCTTTTCAGTATAAATTGCTGTTAAGCACCAGAAGTGAAGTGAACCTCAGTAAACAAAACCAACAGATACTGCACTTAATACTGACTTTTAAACTATGGGAGTATAAGGCCTGAAATTTCTTAGGAAAACATGGGTAAAAAGAAAGGTTTTAGATTCAGTTCAGTGAGAACGCTCTCACATAGTCCTGCCAAGATGAAGAGGATTATATCTGTGCATAAAGCTAGACATGTGGCTTCATTAAGGTTTCTGTACCTTCAGGAGTTTCAGGCTGAATTACTAAACATTTACATGCAACTTACTCACAGTTATATCATCTGCTTATATTTCAATACAGAATAAATTACTCCCAAAGAATCCCATCCTAGAGATAAGAAATCCCTTTACAGCCCTTTTGGATGGAGAAAAAGCCACTTACTGCTTCAGCAAAGTCTGGATTAAATTTTAACAAGTTGTTCAGTTCCTTTTGTAAAGATGCCGGAGTAAGAGCCTTTGTTTCGTCGTTCTTCAATAAAGAAGCCTGGAATATAAATTGAAAACTGAAAGTGAGATAAGTAACTCAAACTGAAGGGTTACAAATATATTTTGATACACGCTTGTCAGTTTGTTATCTGCTCAGAGAGAACATTAAAGAAGATTTTATAACAGCTCTGTCTACTCTGACGCTGGAACATCACTGGCACTTTTATTCTATACCATATTATAGCATTCTCTTTCCAGAGATCAGAGAGACCAAGTACAAGAAAAGCTTATTCAAAGGACTGTTTAAAGGTACTTAAAAAGATTCTAAGTTTTTCTTTGAAGAATACAGCAGATCACTCACTGGAATTACATGTATCTTCTCACAGAAAAATTCAGGAAAATAAATAAAAGTAAATCCATCGTTTGCTTTGGCATGGAGATCAGTTAATAAAAAATTACAATAATCTGGCTACTAGAATAAGCATTACTCAATACTAAAAAGACGTCAGACTTCAGAACCTCCCTAAACATCCCAATTCCCTCGTAATACTCTAATCTGGAGGAGAAAAAATAATTATACAGACTGGTAAGATACTCTACATAAATCACTCCAGCTCAAAACCATGCTCTAACAGAATATCACTGCCACCAAAACCCAGACCTCGTGCCAGATCACCGCAGCCAACCCCGTCTTCTCCTTCAACCCCATTTCTAACCCAGCTCCTGGGTAAGGGTGCCCTATTCTCCATGTTTACAGAGGTTGAAGTGCCAGTAACTGGAGATAGATCCCAGGGGTCTGTGTGCCTGTGGTGCCAGCAATAGGTCAGAGAGGCCCACGTGTCTGCGATGCCAGCAACCGGAGCAGGTGAGGATGCCTGGCAGTGGGTGACCACTGGTGAAGAGCAAGCTGGGCTAGGCACAAAGCTGGATAAGCACCTTGAGAGCTAAGTACTGAAAGAGCTGCATGACTGGGACAGATGTTTTTCTCTGAACGAGACCACTGGATAAAGACCAGGCTAACCAGGAGGTCCCAAGCCAACTAATGGAGAGACAGTGGAGCTTTTGGGCTCCACACTTTTGTGTGTTGTGTCCTTCTGCTGGAGGCAACTGGAGACAAGACAATCCAGGGGCTACTTACGTGATAAACTGAGCGTACAAGCCCAGTTACTGGTGGAATCAAGAGAGAGGGAGCATGTGGATCTATTTCTCACTAATGGACCTTCAACCTCATCAGCCAGAGTGGGGAACAGGACAACAGCAGCACGTTCAGCCTGTGCACTGGTTGCACTGGGGGTCACGGAGCTGCAGGAACCTGATCACGACCAGCCTACTGGATTCAACAACCCCTAACATTAAAGAACCTAACGGGACTGAGAAGTTAATTCAAACTTTTAAAACATATAAGAAATACCATGTATCATACATATTCCATTTTTAGCAAGCTATTATAAGTGTGCAGTGCACTTACTGACATTTGGGCCCATCTGTATTTCTGCTCCATTTTGTATTTACCAGCTGGAATCATCAACAAAGCTGCACATTTCAGACATCAAAACTGAGTAGTCAGAAGGGAAGGGACCTTCTCAGAACCAAATATCATCAGATGGTGCACATGTCTAGAGAAAACACTCGTAGCCCCAAGTGCTCATACTGAGTAACTACATGTAAGAGATCAACACCAGATCTAAGAAAACATCAGGTCTGCCCCTGTGGATAAAACTGAAGGAGAAATTCATGCTATGGATCATTTACTCAACCTCATTCAGAATTAACATACCTGCTGAGAAAGAAAATACTCTGCTTGTTTCTGGGAAAGAGGCCCGCTGCAAGATATCTCTTCTTCCCTGATAAGAAGCACTCTGGTTAGAAACAAGGGCAATGAAACAGAATGCAAGGAAATACTTTTCATCAGACACGCCACACTTTTGATTTATAAAGTTTTATGAGAGATTTATAGCTCAAAGCAAGGAACTAAAAGGAGAAAACAGAATAAATAATAAAATCTACTCCATCAAAGTCAGTGATCCCAGTGATTTCACACAGTTTAGCTGTAACATTGACAGTGACTGTGGCCACTGCAGGTTGAAGGTTACCCTAAGTGCACATGAAACCCCAAAGAAAAAAAGCATTTAGAAGACTTGGGGTTGACAGATTCAAATGGCTCTGTTTTCTCTTTCTTCTGAAGACAGCCACGGTGAAATGAACTGGCACTCTGGCCACGGACACCACCCCAGAAACCAGCTGTTCTGCAAGAGCAGACAGATGTTTGTGCCACGGAAAGCCAGTAGCTCAGGCACACAGCCAGGCTCCAAAAGCTGAACGGACTCGTGCTGCAGCACAGCGTGCAGGAGCACAAGTTTATAGAGTTTAGAAAGCATATTTGAAATATATGGCTACACAAAATGCTGTTAAGATTACTCTTCCAGTGGAACATCACCTTAGAGGGTGAAAAGTCTCAGGATTTGCTTCTCATTTTTGACGTAAATAGATGTAAGACTTTTATTTGGAGAAGAGAAAGCCAAACCATTAAGGTGAACTTTTCCTTAGTGAGTGATGTTCCCTTGCTGGAAGCAGGAGTGACCCTTCTGGCAGCTTTAGCACAGCACCCAGAGCAGCCACTCCGCAGCGGGTGACACAGAGGGGAACTGTGGGCAGCATCTGGCCCTTAGCCTGCGATTCCTGTCAGGAGGAACCGCCAGCTTCTCGGGGACAGAGCAGACCCGCCGCTGTTGACAGGCGTCACCACACGGGGGCACCGAGGAAGCGGAGAGGCCGCCAGCTCTGCCCGCGGGGAAGCGGCTGGAGCAAAGGCACGGGATGACAGGAGCTATCCGGCCGAGGCACAGGGCCCAGACCCGCGTTCCTGAGCTTGGAAGGTTTAGCAGGAGCAGCACCTTGAGCTGGATGAAGCTGAAGTTTACTCTGATTTGTACAGAAGCCATCTGAAATAAGAGTAATTATCTTAAGAACTGGGAAAAGCTTTAACATTCATGTTATCACCTTAAAGGCCCATCAAGTTCTTCTTTCTCCATTTTCCCCTCCAGTTCCTCGGTGTTGGTCAGCTCCATGTCACTCTCATCAGTGCCACTTTTTTTCTCATCATTTTGAAAGTACTGCTGCAGTGCAGTGTAAAGTTTATAGACCTGACTAAAGGAAAGTTTGTTGTATGCCAAGATCATATGACGCAGAAACAGACCTGCAAAGGACAACATCTGTTAGGACAAGCTGCCTGGAAGGCTGCTGCTCAGAGAGGAGACTAGAAACCATAATAACCAGAAGCTTAAATGGTGTTATTTTATTTAAGTGTCTCATCTCAGCCTACCAGTGGATAAAAGTCAATTTTGCAGGGTGTAAATCTGGTATTTAGTGGCAGATCTCACAGGCTGGCTGAGCACAGACAAAACCATTAAGAACAATAAGTTAGAACCGATGGAAAGACATGGGTTAGCATGAAACATCTCCAAAAGAGAGCAATCGTATCATATGATCTCTACACCTCACCAAAAAAGAACACCAGAGCTGTATCCTGAGTGAATTACACCCCCAGTAAGATAGCACATCAGATATAGCTTATGGATAACAACTAGTTACCTACTACACTTGTTTTATGGACTTCTGGCTCTGTCCCTGTAAACGAATCGGAAAGATCATCAAAAAATTGCTCCATGTCTTTCAGTTCTCCTTCTGCCATCAGTTTTAACCTAAACAGAGAAAGAAAACCACATTTTTTTAGGGTTATGAATATGCAGCTAACAAAATATTCTTCTGTTTCTGGTACAGATGGGTAAACACAAACAGAACCAAGGGGTAGCTAATTCATTAGGCCCAGGGAATTTTTATTCTCATGAACCAAATCAAAACATATTAAATAATAATGATCCAATGGTTTGGGTTTTTTTTTTTTTCCCTTTAAATAGTTTTTTTAATAAAGAGAACAATCAGAAAAGATTGTTACTCACTTAACAAAACAATTAGAAACCCAAACCTGACTGATTTTTTAAAGCTGTTGCTGTTTAGGGAGTCAGCCAGGATCAAAACAGATCTTCTGCAGCACAGAAACTTTACAACAGAGGGCTCGGATGTTTGCTTTGTGTGCCTTTCTGAACTTATTCACGTGAACTAAGAAACCAGCAGATTTTTCATCCAAACGTCTGACTTTTTTAAAACGATGCATTTACACACCTCAGAGCATTTCTGCCCGGGTGTCAGAGCAGCTACAGATAACGCAGAGCGCGCGCATCACGACTGTATCATCTTCCAGGGAAACACCGTTTGCAGCAGCAGTGCTTTCCTGTTTCCGACACGAGGGAAGGGAGGGGAGGGGAGGGGATTAACCGGACCGCATCAGCAGCTCCTCAGCCTCCAGCAGCAGGGAAGCCCGGGGCGGGGGCCGGGTTCGATCGCAGGGAGGAGGTTTAAGAGTTTCCTGAGGGTGGGCGAGGAGGGGAGGGAATGGAAAGGGGGGGGGGAATGGAAAGGGGGGGGAGGGAGGCGCGGCCCCGGCGCCCACCTGATGCGCACGGAGCTGGCCAGGTGCGGGCAGGACTCCTCGATGGCCTTGCGCAGTCGCGACAGCGGCATGTCAGGGCCCTGGGGAGAAAAGCGACACGTCGCCATACCGCGCCAGGCCAGAAGGCAAGCAGACCCTTGGGGGCCCCCCCCCTCCCCCTCAGGCCCAGGCCCAGGCCCAGGCCCAGGCCCGTCCCCGACCTGCAGCAGCGGCAGCAGCAGCCGGTTGAGCCGCCGCCGCTCCAGCAGCCCGAGCTGCGCGCCCGCGCGGCCCAGCTCGCTGAGGAGCACCAGCAGCGCCATCTTGTAGGGGGTGACCCAGTCCTTGATGCCGAAGACGTTGGCGTGCACCACGCCGTTCGTCATCATCGGGTTGAAGTACAGGCTCTCGTGCACGCTCGCCATGGCGGCGGCGCCCGCCCCGGGCCCGGCACCGTCGCCCGGGAAACCGGCTTCTTACCGCCGGCCAATCGCCACAGCCGCCTCCCGTCACGTGGTGCGCGCCACGGCCAATGAGAGGCGGCGAGGCGCGCGGCCGCGGCGGGGCTCGACTGGGGCGCCGAGCCCCGAGGGGGGCGTTCGGGGGGGGGGGGGGGGGGCCGCGGGGCGCCGCCTGGCGGGAGGCGGGGGCAGCGCAGGGTCCCCTCCGGGTCTCCTCCGGGTCCCCTCCGAACCGCCGGGGCCGAGCCGGGCTGTGGCCGAAGCCTGGCCGAGTGGGCTGCCGGCCGCCTTTATCTCGCACGGCACCGCGGCGGCCCGGCAGGGCTGCTCCGTTGACCCGGCTCTGCGCTGCGAGCTGTGGGCCTGGCCGGGGCCAGCAGCCGAACCGCGGCCCCGGGAGGGCCCGGAGACCCTCCCTCCATACACCGGGGAAGGGGTGATGCCGCTGGCCTTGTCCCGGGTGGGGCCGTCCCGGTGGGGAGAGCTGGGACCGGGATCCTGAGGCACAGAGGCTGGGCCGGGACACGGTGTCTGGCTGCGGAGGAGCCCGCGAGAGGCCTGCTGGGCCATCCTGGGAGGCTGATCCACGGGCTCTGCTGCCAACATCTCAGTGCAGCTGCAGAGTGAATTCCCCCCCGCTAGATCATCATTTCTTGCAGAGTAACTGCGATGCCATAAAGGTATTTCCACACACAAGTCTTTTATTTTCTCAGTAATTTGTTAAAAGTGCTTCACTCAGGCATCACATTCCCAAAGAAAAGGCTCGGATTATTGGAATCGCTCTCGCTTGCGGAAGTGAGAGCAAAACAAAACTCAGTATTATCCCGCATCCCTGGGGATTTCAGCTGAGTTCCTCCTGATTCATGCCTGGGGGTGGTGAGAGGAGGAGGAGGCAGCGAGTCAATCCTGGAGTCATTTTCCAGAAGACATTTCCAGTGAAGAAACCTCACCCTGTAATTCCATTGCCGGCACACGTAAAGATAGCCTCCTAGCCCTCCACGAACTAAACACTCAGTGAACTATAGCTGAGCAGAGGCCAGGAAGGAACTGCAGACAGCTATCGTGGTATAAAGGTCAATTCACTGACATTTCCTGAAAATAAAGTATGATGGCTTGGGCGGAAACGCTGACACGGTGGAGTGACTCGGCAGGGAGAGAGAGGAGAGGACAGGGACAGGACAGGACGGGACGGGATGGCCAGGCTGCAGCCAGTGTGTGCAGAACCTGGAGGAGAAAGAACCACGGACATCTGGTTCTGCTCTTTCTGTGTCACTGCCAACGTGCAAACTCCGCTGACAACCCTTCGGCACGTGGCACAGGCAACATTTAGAACATGCTTTTTAAGCATATTTAAATAAACTCACATGGCTTAAATAAAACCAGCCCTCCAAATAAGTGGCAAGAGATGATTCTGGTGATAAATCATTCCGGATCACGTAACGCAATTGAGAAAGTCAAATTTTAGGCTTAGCTAAAATAGGGAGAAGCCCCTGAGCAACACGCCTGAGTTCAGGAGGCACAAAACGGCCACCGTCCGGGTTCGGGGCTGTTAAGTGCGATGCTGACTCCGTCCAAACAACTCTGTAACCTGAAAACCTTCTCAAAGAGAATTCCACAGCACTCCGTGTCTCTGGTGTGAGAGAGGAATACAATCATCATTCTTCCTACAGGTGTTAACATCCAATGTGAAATTCCTGGATAAAACCCAGCAATTTGCTTGCTTTTTAAAAAAAATATTATTATTTCTTTTTTTTTAACCTTTACTATAAAATTTGGCACACTGTTACATTAAAACCAAGCGACTATTCCCGGTAAGAATTCCTTCCTCTGCCTCCCTCCCTCGTGAGGTGTAAACTCTCAGGGGATTACGGAGCTGCAGCGAGTCATCATCACTTGTTATTTCGTGGCAGAAGTAAATGGGACATCCAGCATTAATAGATTTTTAATCTTTTAATGCTTCTTTGGCACGATGCAGAAGGCTCGGCGAGGGCAAGTCTCGTATTAATAGAACCTCTGCAAATGCTACTTCTCCACCACGGAGTAGCCGCGCGGAGTCGAAGTTCCTGGTTTAAAAACAATCCCCGCGGTTCCAGTTCGCTCGCGCAGGAGAAGTGATCTCAAAGCACATGTCACAATCATGATTCATCGTGAGCTGCCCAAATTAAGGCAGGAGTGGCAGCTGCAGCTGCCAGCAGGCACCAGATCTCAGCTCCGTCAGGCCCACGTTACTCCCCAACACATCTGTGTTTGGGAGGATTTCTTGTTGGCGAGCCCTTAGCGGAGCTAAAAGAGAAATTTTAGGGTGTTGGCTCATCTGTGGGACAGAGCTTTTCATGTAAGGTTATTTTACATCTGCGTGGAATTTGGTACTTCAAGGGCGGCTCTGAATTGACAGAGTTTAGGTGACACAGGAGGTTTAGAAAACCAAACTGCGCTGACCTTTCTTACGGCATCTTAGAGCAATCTCCCCCAGGAGGAAGGTGGGAAATGTGCCGTTGCTTGTTCCAGCACTGCATCCACGAGGCTCTTCTAACTGCCTTCTCCGCTGCCTTGACTGAAACTGCGGGCTGTTATCGGGGGAGAAAAATGGCAGTTTTTATTAAATCACACGCAAGAGTTCATCGCGTAGCAAAAGCTTCTCGAGGAGCAGAAGCCCTGCCAGGAGATGACCTGATTTACAATTGAGGTCCCGAAGCTGGACTGCACGAAGAATCTGCTTTCGATGCAAACGCTGCCAAGACTGTGTCATTCTCATGGCAATTACATACCCATTATTATTGGGTTTTGACTCCGTTCTTGTCTCTGGCTCGCTCCAAAAATAGTTCCAGCCAGCAGAAATTACTAAAGATCACAGGCAACCTTTTGTACAAGGAAATTTGATTTGTGGTCAGAATTTATTTTCAGCTGCTTTTTGTCTGTTCCTCTATTATTTATTTTTCTTTTGGCCGAGGCCTCTGTTCTCGGCCCTGCGTGTGAAGCTTTCCTGGAGACTTGGTTGGGTTTGAGGTGTTGGGTTGTTGTTTTGGGGTTTTTTTTTAATGTAAAGCTCTGGTTAAAAGCTTTCCGTCCTTCCAACCTGTGGCTATTTTATACACACAGTCCATTCACAGCACCGAGGAGACGCCATCGGGATCGAGAAGCTCGCTGAAACCGGACTAATAAACCTCCTATTATTGAAATCATCTCAGTAATAAACCTTCGATTATTTGGAGATGGTCCCCGCGGGGCCGGGCGGAACACTCGGCGCGCTGCCCCCTCGCCCCTGCGCGGCACCGCGGAGTTTAATTCATCGCTTGTGGCAACACCGCGCTGCCCAAACACGCGAGTTGTGGCGCTGTCAGAGCCTCCCCAGCGCTGCGCGGGACCCGCCGGGCCGGTGGCACCCCCCGGGTCGGTGGCAGGTCCTGGTCCTGGTCCCGGTGCCGGTGCGGGTCCCGGGGCGCTCTCTGCGCTGGCAGCCGCCTCCGCTGCCTGAAGCCGGGGCACAAACCCAACCCGACAGCGGGAGCGGAAAGTCCGCTCTTATCGCGGTGACGTCACTGCTTACGCACTCGCAGCTGGCAGTGCCCCCTGCTCGCCGGGTCCGAGGGCTGTTTTCAGCCCCCCCCCCCCCCCCCCCCCC